>JAUZSX010353126.1:0-10049 GCA_034780655.1 Idiosepius hallami
CATAAGCAAAACTTCAAAAAAAAAAATGTAATGATAAAAAAAAGTGATATCTTAGATCTTGATTCCTTCTGCAAAACTATTATCTTGCTGCATGCAAGATCTTCTTCAATGTGTCTGTCATGCGAAGTATTAGTCTGAATTCATTCCATCTTGGCGATCACTCGTTGTCGAGTATGACTCTCTTCCGTCTTGGTTCTGTGGACCCTTTCGGGAGGATGCCTGTGCGTGATGTCTTTTAACGTGAGAAGACTGATGCACCTGCAGTCACCACAAGGCCCCTTGGTAGAGGAGGACCTGGTTCCAATGGCATGAAGAGAACCATGACAACTGGAGGTCATCCTCTGTTGCAGCCTTCATCTGCCTCCAGTGCCACTGTGGACATCCTCCGCCACATCCACCGTCGAGGTCTTGCATTAATTAACCCATAGCTAGAGGGAAGATAGAGCTTCATATCTTTCCCAAGGGTATTAGTCGACATGTTAACGTAGACGGAACAACTTGGATTCGAACCCGCGTTGTACGATTCCAAAGTCCGATTGCCTATCCACTGAGCCACGTCGAATGCCTGAATTCATAGATCAAAATAAACAGGTTGATTGATCTTCTCATGAAGAAAACTGAAAAGTGCCATCTGTAAGGTATATAATAATTGTTGTGGCCAAGACTTGGGAGGAGGACGGACCATGGCTACTGGGGGATAAAGAGAAGAGTAATTTATATCAAAGCTGTGGGTTAGTTGTATAAAACTTTCAGATCATGAATGAGTCAGTTCAGTTTTTATAAAAATGCAATTTTCAATCTCCTCTGAACGATTAGAGTGGAATAAAGAAAAAGGAAGGTATTACGCAGTGCCCTGCTTAGCCATATAGTGGCCCCAGCGTAGAATGGGCTTGCACCCCCTTTATCTTAAAAAAAGCATCTTGCACACCCACAACATACTTTAGGCTTCGATCAAAGTCTATATATACACATACATATACAAATATATAGAGACAGACAGAGAGGTGGATTAATAGATGTACTATATTTCAACATATAAATGTAATAATGATTTTCTAGTTTATCCTAATAATTAATATTTTTGGTAATTTTTTGCATTACAATCTAGATTTGTGAAGCCAAGGAGCCTTTAGGTCTTCTACAGAGCTTTCCCTTCACACGCAGTTGCAGGGTCTGCGGGGGCCCTAAATATAGCCCTTTTGTTGCCAATCAGTAACTTTATCCCACAAATTCCTAAGTTAATCGACTTTGGTTTACAATGGATACACTTAGAAACACCTATGCTTAGATATATATAAGATAAGCAAGAAAATAAATTGTTTGACACATTCCAAAACTATATATTTGTTTACTAAACAGAAGTTTTCATTCAGCTCTATTCAACCAATGTACTGAAAATAAAATTAAACTAAAACTGTTATCTCTCTTTTGTTTATAACGTATCAAGTTTGCAAATTACAGAAACTGAAATTAATATGAAATTATCTTGAATAATAAAAAAGATTTTAAAATAACGTTTATCAAAATAGAATATTCTATTTTAAAGCTGCGTTAGACCAAATACTAAATGTTTCTTTAGAGAACGTTCTTTATGTTGAATATGCTAATAATTGTGAGTACGATCTCAAACAGGCACGACTCCTTTATTAAATGCTGCCATGGCAACGGTGAATTGATAATAATATCCATGAAGCCATCACCGACATGATTTTGGAAAGAACTGCAGTAGCAGGAGTTGTAGTAGCAACTGATAGTTTTTGAAGAGATGAAATACGTTTTGCCTTTTCTTTTCTTTTTTTTTTCTATCCTTTCTTTTTGATTTTTCCCTCTTTGTTTTTGTTTCTCCGTTTCTAGTATTCATCCTCACTTTTCTTTTCTTTTAAGTTGAGCTTCTTCACTCTTTTCTTCCACGTCTGTCTCATTTCTTCGCTCTTCTTTTTTTCTGTCTGTACACACACGCGCATGCGTACTCGTGTGTGTTTTTGATTGCTTATCTGTATATCAGCGTATCTCACTGCAAATGAATTTTGTGTGATTCTAACATTTATTATAGTTATGTGTCATAATGATGAGGGTCATAATGAGGGATAAAAAATTCTTTAATTCACAATTTATCCACGTTAGCTTCAATTTAATATCACCTTTAATCCCCTTCATTATTTAATATTTATGTTAATTATAAGATGCCCATTATTAACACCTTACATCTCGCTGCCTGCACCTGTGCGTCCGACCATATGAGTGTGGCTCTATGCACAACTGACTTTATATCTATTGTTTTTAGGTTACTTAGGTTTTCATATGGAGTAACAGGTGTATTTGCCATAGTTACAATCTATATCAGGAGCGTAAAACATCAGAAGTTCAATCAGTATCAGCTTGGCTAGAACTATGCGCACATAACATGAAGTAGTAATATGACTGTCATTCATGAAGCTGATGTCGGGGATAATATAGCGAGCGTGTCTGACTCTATATTATTTTTATCATTTCTTTGTGAACGCTAAATTCCTATAATGTTTATTCCATTTAAATACGTATGTTGTAATATTAAGACTTAAACTAAGAATGATATCGTTAATGATGTTGTTGCTTCTATAATTATCATTATCATTAATATAACCATTATTATTGTCATCACAGTCATATATTTTCAGCTGTTTTAAGATCTCATTCTGGTAACTTGTATTCTTTTGAATTTATTTACTCCTCTTACAGAGTAATATATTGGTTAAATTATAATAATATTAATTCAGTAGTTGCTTATAATCATTGGTTCTTCTATGTGCTAACTTCAGTTTATATGACGTTAACAACCAAGGAAAAGATTTTCCTTAGCCTTAAATTGACAGTAAGTCTGTCAAAAAAATCCCGTATTTCCAGGTCTACTCTAGGAGAGTCTCCATAACATATTTTGGGTCACTAACTTTATAACATCACCTATCTGAGCATCGTCACACTTTGACACACAGCTAGATGCAAAAGACAAATTTAGTTTTGTTTCGATAATGCTGAAATTCGTGTTAATGACTGTCTTCGAAATTTATATCTACTTGGTGAGCACCAAGCACAAGGCCATTATATGTGCTCTTACCCAGTTTTTTTGCATTCGGTGTTACCCTTCACTTAGATGAACTGCTCTCCCGAGCTAACAATGCCCGAGGCAGCTAAAGGTGTATACAATGGTTTTGACTGGGATTCGAACTCGCATAATACGATTTCATAGTCCGAGATTTTAGCAATGCTTCACCGTCGCTGCCCAAATTATTAGACAGTTTTATTAGAGAATATGCTTGTCACATTTCTAGTTATTGCAGCTGTGACAAGAATATTTTTAATAAAATTATGTTGTCACAGACCTATAAATAACTACAGAAATAAAAGAAATGGTAAAATCACAAAATAATCAAGTAACGAGAAGATTATTCCTAAATAGTGTCATAGCCCTTATGATAAAACATGCTTATAGGAATAAAAGAATATATCTGAAAACAAAACACTGTTTACTTTTTATAATATAAGTGACGTTCCAGAATTAAGGCCTCCTGTTGTTTGTTCTCTCCGAATACATCAAAACAGATTGCAAATTGCATTGGTATGATGTTTCTTGGCTTTAAAAATGTATCATTCCAGTGAAGACATTGATGATCTGTAATATCAGAAGTAGAAATGCATCAATAAATCCTCAATAAAGAAAAAAATTGAATCAATCAACACCAAATAGTGCCTATTGAACGTTTACAAAGCCGATGCAGTTGATTTGGGCACATTCAGGAGACGGGTTCGTCAATTTGACAGTCGTGATAGAGATGTGAGTTACAAGTGACCGCCTCGTTCATCGGTGAAAAAGGGTGCTTTTAGAATGTAGAAAAATAAATTCCGGAGCACAAAAGTTCACTTGTTTAACTAATACCACTACTGCATTTGCAGGTAAAGAGTTAAAAGCTTAAAAATATAAGAGGCATTATTTTTGGAATTCACCCTTGTAATTTTATTTCCGAATGAATTAAGAATATTTTAATAACAAAGAACAAAAGATATTTTGTGAAAAAAAAAATAAGCAGAAATTGACAATATTTCTTTTCACGTGTTTGGCCAGAACCCAGCATTATTTCCTGTCTTTTGCACGATTCAATATTCCCACCTCTCTCTGTCTCTCTCTCTCACTCTCTCTCTCTTTCTCTCCCCCTCTCTCTCTTTCTCTCTTTCTCTCATCTCTCTCTCTCTCTCTCTCTTACTCCCACTCTTACACTGCCACTTACTCTATCTATCTTTTTCTGTCTATTTCATAGAAATATCGGAACACCACACATGCATGCAGATCAAATATGATTCAGAATTTCGTAAACAGTTTCCATGCGACCTTCTCACCAAATGCATAGTGGGTGTAAATGTAAAATTGTTGGGCTTTTAGCATCTTGTCTGAAACTATCATGTCACAAGGACAAAACACAGTTTGTTTGGAATGTTAGTCAGATAATGAAGACGTTGATCATTCATGTTTTTGTATATCTTTAAACATTGTAGTTCAGTGTAATCTCTTAAACATAAACTTCATGTAGAAAGATCATGCATTTCTCCTGGAAAAAAAATGGCGTCACTCTTGCACCCAAAGAGAATTTTAATGCTTTCAGAGTGTAGCTTAGGGTTACCTAAACACGGTTTTGTATATTAATAAAAATATAACTGACTTGAACTTTTGTTAACATGAAGAACCGTGTTTAGAGGAATGTAAATTCAATTCTGAAATCACTAAAGTTACCCTCTTTTGGGGTGTATGGGCAACCCCATTTTCTCCCAGACTACATTACATTTCAAATTAAAGGAAATCCTTGATATTGCGATACTAAAATTCCATTTGTTTGATATTTTTATGCTAAACGCCATTAGAAGATAAAGCAATATTCAACTATCCTTTATAGTTTTGATAATTATTAGATTATAGAATAATATAATATAATTATTATCATTAGTCAAGCTACGAGACTAGGATTTAATATAAAATTTCAGCCAAAAGATCACAAGTTTTCTTCTTTTGAAGTTTCATTCGTCTGAACATGTCGTCTATCAGAGTTCACAAGATTTAAATCATTGTTATTGGTCACTCGAGTTAAAGAGAACCGTCATTTCGGGGCACGAATAAATAGGCATAATGGTTTGACTGAGATTGAAATTCAAGTTTTACAATGTCCAAATTGTGAACGACTCGAATGCTATCCAATTTCTACTTTTTTCTTTATTTAAGTTTTGATGAGTAACAACACATAACAATTTGAGCAATATCAGAGAAGTCAACGATATGCCGTTCTGTCGTTTTAGCTTGACTAGAGATTCTTCGTGTTCTTTTTGATCAAACAAAAAGCATCTTAAAACACTTGCATGTGCGGTCAAACCATATTGGAGACACCGGTTCCCGTTAGATCACCAAAGTTAAGCAACGTAAAGCCTGTTCAGTACTAAGATGGGTCACTACTTAAAAATATCAGTTACTGTACGAGCCTAGTCGGCAGTTTGAGGTATGATCAGTCAAACACACTAAGTATTTGAACTAAAAGACCTCCCCCTCCCAACCCTATTCCTCACATCCATGCTAAGAAAACGTTCTTGATTAGAGTTATCTCCTAGGGTGAGGACTGGAACTCTGATTTTAATCTGATATTTAAAAAACTCAATCGCAACAAGAAGACTGATCCCAGCCCAAACGGGTGAGGAGAGGTCTTCCTGCACAACAACAATAACACTTGCTTAGTTGTAGCTATTCTGTCTAACAATCTATTAATTTCTATTTCTCGTATAGTCAAGTTTCAGAGCAGGACTTTTCTTCTGCAAGGTAAACATGACGATGAGCAGAAATTATTAATGTTCTTACACCAGATGTTATCAACTTCCATGTTGTTAACAACCTGAGGCTTGATTAAGTTAGAGAAACAGCAAGTATTCTCTAGAACTCCAGTACCTTTTGTTCTATTACACTTATAGACCGCATATATTGCAATTCATCATTCGTATTATTTCTTTTTATTATATTCCATGCCCGTTCCATACAAGTAGTCATCAGTGTTCTTAACTGGTCTTTTAAAGAGAGTAACAAATATTCTATATATTTTTGGATTCTTCACATAATTAACTTTAAGTTGCAAGCAATCTAGATGATATTAATCATTATTAAGAGTTCTCGCACCAGACACGTTCAGCTATTGTAACCAGTGACTTTCGGTAGAGTCAGAATGATAATAAACCTCTTCAAAATTAACTATTAACTGCAATGGAAGAAAACGCTTCTGTAGTTCAGATGAGAATCCATCTATGATTTACGTGAATTGTTTTTGATAATGAATTGTTTAAAATATCTAATTTTAACTGAAAGTAAAGTTTCAATTGTTCTTTGCTTTAACACGTAAATAATGTTTTTACCCAAGGTTGAAGCTAGAATTTTTATTTGTTTGATTTTTTAAAAATATTTTGACACATGAATTTATGGTTGGCAGCTGTTTTATGGAATTTAGAAGAAAAAAAGTACGTTTCAAGGAACACAAGAAAAACAAATCCTTACTTTTTTTAAAGAAATTCCTTTTCTACTCTTTTGATTTTTGTTTTTACCATAATCTTCCTTGTTCCTTCTCTATGCTTCAGTCTTTTTTTTTTCTTTGATCCTTTTTCTTGTTTTTTAATCAATTCTTCCCCCTTTTTTCTTCTTTTGGTGATTCTATTTAATTTTATTTTAGTATTACACAGAAATTTCTTTTGAATTGATCAAAGCAGACAGGAAGTAAGTAGAGAGAAAAAGAACTGACATGTAATTAGAATGATTAATCTTGTAAAATTTAACGGATCAGAGGCAGGTGATGAGACTAAGGACAAAAATTCAGACAAGAAACTTTTTTTTTTTAATGTTCAATCAATTGTCCTGAAGCAAAATTAAACTGAATCACTCGTAAAGTTTGTTCGGTGCGAGACATTTAAATAAAATCTAATAAAAAGAGAGAAGAAAAAGCGAAATTATTGAACTTTAAATGACCAAAGCCGTTTGTCATATGTTGAATCATTGACTAAAAATCAAAAGTCAATGCAAATAAATTCAAACAAGATTCTTAATTTTTTTTATTTTCATTTTAGAAAATGTAAACAACTTTCTAGTTTATAAAAATCCTGTTAAATCTGTAAACCTGAACAGTTTTAGGGCAATTATCTCAGTAAACTTCTTTCTTTTTTTAGATAAATGTTTAATAAAGTTATCTAATCTGGTTAGTGTTCACTGATAAATATCCCAAACTAAAATGTTTATCCAATAAAAGGCATAAATATATTCAATTCTTTATCAATACATTTGCCTAACTTAATCAAAAACAGTTAGATCTGACTTGCTTTTTCCTCACTAGTATTTTGTGCAAATAATCCTTTTATTTCAATTTTACTAGTTTGAATAATTACACTGAAAGATTGATATCAATCGTCTTATATGCATTTTAATAACTTAAATGAGGGATAGGCATATTTTATTGCTGTATATAAATGTCGTAAGGGATAAATACCTAGATAATTTTATCTATCTATCAATCAATCTGAGAGGCTAATAGATAGATAAAATTATCTAGCTATTTTTCCCGATGGACATTTATTTTTATATAAACATAAACATAAACATTAATATGCTTATACTGACGGGTGGGTATAAATAAATGTGATATATGTTGATTATTAACACGATTCAAGAGGCATTTCTCAGTCGATGTAGTCTTAATAGAAAACGTTCATTAACATATCTTTGTAATTGAAATGCATTGTGACAAGACAATGTCATAACAAATAATCTCGTCATTTCATTGCTTCTATATTGATCTTCTCTATTCTTCTAAACTTTGAAACCTCAAACACTACTTAAAGTAATTAATTATTTAAATTACAAGATTTATGCGACAACAAAATAACGTTGAAAACAAATGTATTATTCTCTATTAAGAATTCTGATATTTTGCTTGAAACTAATGCATTTGTTTGCGCTCCTCAACTCTTAATAATTTTACTTTCCATTTAAAACATTCGTTAATACAAAGTTGCTAAAATCATAATTGATCATCTTTAAAAGTACAAATATTATATTTACTTGGTGAGCATCAACCCAAGTTTGGCACAAGGCCATTTTTACGTGCTCTATATACCTGGGCTTTTTACATTCGGTGTTACCCTTCACCCAGACGAGCTGTTCTCCCGAGTTAACGAGCCCCATCTGCCCGAGGCTGCTAAAGTGAAAGTAATGGTTTTGACTGTGATTTGAACTCGCGTAATACGATTCTGGAGCCCGAGCTTTTAACAATGCTCCATCGTCGCTGCCCTTAAAATTAAAAGTTATTTTGTCGTACAGATCCAAACAATAAAAGTTGCTGTTGCGTTCAGTATTATACAAGGGTCGTTCCAAAAGTAATGCCACCTATTCTGGAAAGTTATATTTATTGAGAGTTATTTGTTAAAAGTGAAAGAGTCACGAAAACGAGAGTGGTGCCATTAAAACAAGCGAAATCTTGTGCTCCAAAATTTATTTTTCTACATAGTAACCACTATTCTGAATGCCCTTTTTGCCCGTAATGAACGAGTCAATCCATTCTCACGTAAGGAATGCAGTTGTCACTCAAATCTTTTCCGCCATAATGAAATTGGTGGACTCGCCTCTTCACTCTGCTGACATCAACTTTCATCAGCCTCGTAAACGTTCAACATGCACTAATGATTATAGAGATTCTATTGATGATATTAATGGGAGATCTCTGTCTTTGACGCACGTTAATGACAGGGCTTACTTTCTTAGAGCCTCATATCGTCTATACCTGCGCCAAAGAGATGAAGCCATAGGGTCATGATAACAATGCAATTTGCAATCCCTCTGATTTATTCGGTTGGAATAAAAAATAGAAGCCAATAGTTTTGGCACAACATTCGTGTTTTACTAAGTGACTGAATATTAGTTGTTCTTATTCGCATATAAATCATTTTTACTAGACATTTTATCTATATGTAGGTAAATTACTGATTGAAATTTTAATATAAATTCATAATTTTAAAGCTAAATCAACAAAAATGTTCCTTTGTTTAATGGCAAATAAACCTTTGAAGTATTTTTTGGTTAAATATTCTTATATTTTCAAACTTTGTTTTATACATTTTTTTATAAATATTTTCGTTTTTATTCTAAACAAATGTTGTATATAAACAAAATAAATTTCATAAGCAACTAACTTTTTTTACCTATACAGTAAAATAATCTCTAAACTCAAACTAGGCGTAGATTTATGATATTTGAAAGAGAAACGAATGTTATTACTCTCTTCGAAAAGTATCACTTGCAGTTAATAGTGCTGAAATATTTCAAGATTATTGAAAATAAATAGATATTTTTTATTCATATGGATCAATCTATTTTCTGTTCTTTGCAATAATGCGTTAAGACAATACTACTAACCCTCGTCTTCAAGCTAATAAAAAACTCCAAATTTATTATGCAGTAGTAGTTATTCTTGAACCGATATAAAAGTCTTTAAAATGGTTAAATTTTTATTTCGACGAAAGAAACGATTGCAATCTGTGACAAGAAACATAGACAACTAGTAGCGAGCGAACAGGGATTAAATTGTATAATAGAACAATTCATTTGCACCGACTCAGTCAAAAGATGAAGAAATGGCATTCAATTTACTCGTTAAGAGCACTCGTTGCATTCCAAAGTAATCTTGATCAAGTGATGAAAAATACAGAAGAAACAAGACAGAAGATTATTCAGTTACTTCTGTATGCTTGGCACTATCCTAGCAAGCCATTTAATAAAGCTGGCGCTTGCATGTGTAGATTAAACAAGAAAGTCTTTTCATTTTTCAGTGTAATAAATTCATTCTACACGTTTAAATCGGAGAAATTTAGATGTATTCATCTGTGTTTATTTTTTGTGTGGGAAAGAATTTAGATGATAATATTAAAATAAATTTTATTACTAAATAACTCTATCTTATTATAGTATTTGTTTATTTTATTTTTTCTACGTATTATGTCTTTAACTAAAG
>JAUZSX010353147.1:0-10049 GCA_034780655.1 Idiosepius hallami
TTATATATATATATATTATTCAAAGTGATCCCAGTGACGGTTTGCAACCCCTTAAATTTATGGTTGGTCGAACATATTAATGTTGATAGAATCAATACACTTTTTGCTTAATGATTTCGTTTAGAGTAAAAAAAATTTCTAGATTTTAATATTTTTTTTAGTTGCAATCCACATAAACAAAATGTTTTGTGGATCAGGAAACACTGAATTCATTAAACTTGATACAAATGGATACAGACATTACAGACATTAGCAATATTCAGAATATGAAGATAATATAATTATCCAGTCACCCTATTTCAAATTATAGATATCAGCTGAATATAATATAATATAATTATATTATATTATATATATATATATATTGATTATAATCAAAATAGATCCAGTCATTGATTAAGAGAGTTGTTGCTAAGCATCTAGAGACATACTGGTATTGTTTATTTGTTTGTTTTTATGACATATCAACCTTTTTATTCATTTTGTTAAGAAATTTATATATTAGGAAAAGGCATTTGAAATGAATGTAGTATAAAAAAGAATAATTAATTTAGTATTAAAAAGCATTGGAAATGAGTTAATTTAATGCCTTAGATTGAGAAGAACTGGTTTAATCTAGTTTTAATAAGTATTTCGAGTCTTTTCTTGAAAAAAAGAATATAGAAAAGTATTTTAAACATTTTACGTTTTACAATTTTACGTTTTCTTTCCTTCATAACACTTAATCCACATTAGTCGCTCCACAATAAGAGAGAAAGCAGTAACTAACCACGCAATTTTCGAAAAAAAATCATACACCGTTCGCTTCCCTAAAAATAAATTTGTCTATCATGCTAGTCATTGTGGCCAATAAAGAAGCGAATTTTATTGAATCATTTTCCCAAGTCTAAGATTAAGCCTTGTTACGTTTATAGACCTTACTTTATTGTACTTCCTTATTGGGCAAGCTGAAGCTGTTTGCTTAGACAGTGAAAGTTCGGGATTCTAATTATGAGTCATTTAGCTGCTAAAAGGTGGCCGCAAGTATGAAGGCAGGGAGCAAAGTTCTACAACTGTATAATATAAAACATGGCTACTTTCGGAATTAATACAGGATAGACGAATTGGTAAAACTATTATAAAACCTGCATGTTATCGGGTCTCCATGGTAAAAGCATATTCAATTATTACTTTGAAAATATATTGGCGTGTTGAGGCTTTCTATTTTTTATTTAGCCCAAATGGACAACAGTGGATTGCAAATTGCATTGATATGATGACTGAACTTATGCATCCATAATCTTAAGTTTCATGCTTCTATTGCAGATTTTGAAGGTGTTATACTCTAAGAGAACAAACGACCATAAACGTCCGTCAGTAGTAGACTGTCGACATTGAATACCTTCAAGCAGAAATAATAGAACCGGTTAATATTCACCAGAGTCTGTTGTACATTTAAGAAGAGGAATAGATTAGAATTTTCAAACAGCTTTTTTAAATATGTGAATATATGTCTATATCAAAAAAAGAGAATTATAATACTTAATAGCAAAGTGTTTTATTTTCGAAATGACATATGATTTTATTTCCTTTTATATATACTTAATATGCAGAGGAAATACAAGATAATCAAGCATATTTCCACATTCAATAAATAATATAGAATTATAAAGCAAATGGTTTTATTTTCTAAACGTACATATAATGCCATATAGGACTGCAAAGGTATAATATTATTCATTGGAATCGCAAGTGTTTTTACCTTTTAATGCATACATTAATGCAGGAAATTCTTTATAATGAGATGGTTAGTAAACAAACGTAGCAATATCTATTCAAAGTGTGTGTCTGTGTTTGTATATCTGTGTGTGTGCGTATCAGTCTGTTCTCTCAGGATCACCACCTAGTCGTGGTGGGGAACCCTGTGTGTTCCAATGAACCTGAGAGCAATGCCGTCTGGAGCTTAGGGAGTCTAAGGGTCACCCATAGCTCTAAGGAGGGGAGATTCCAGACAAAAGACCTCAACGGCGGATTTAGCGGATGATGACAACAATGACACAACGGTACTGGGGGGGAATGAAGGATGCAACAGAGGATTGTCTCCAGTTGTCGTGTTTTCTTCATGACATTGGAACCAAGCCCTTCTCTGCTAAGGGGCCGTGTGGTGATTGCAGGTGCATCAGTCTCCCCACATTAAAAGACATTACACAGACGTCCTCCCGAAGGGATCCACAGGTAAAGATGGGTGACAGTCATACTCGACCACGGCTGACCCCCGATGATGGCGTATCAGTCTGGAAAGAGAGTAGTTAAGTTTTTTTTCTGAAGCAAGAAACAACTCATAAAATGATGGATTTATAAGTTGTATTAAATGTTTAGGCAAATTTTCTGGTGGTTGACTTTATAACTGCCTCAAAGACATGTTCAACGGCTTCTACATCAATCGAATTTGGTCTTCCCTAACGTGTTGGCATTTTTGATTATTCAACACATTCTTCCTATGAACAGTTAAAATGTTATGAGCACCTTCAACAGCTGAAGTGCCTTTTTTCCATACATAAAGCATTTAATGTCTCAGATGCTCTTTATTGATATCCATTTCCAAAGGGTTAAGCTACTTAAAATTAAATAAGAATTAATAATTATCATTTGTGAAAATTTAATGATAGCATTACAGTTTCATTTAAAATTAAAAAAAAATACTTATTGTATAAGTCTGAAGAAGTTGCAATGCGATCCATCTAAAAATACCATATTACCTAGTTTCCAAACCAATACAATAACTATTTTCATAATAAAGTCTTAAGTTGTTGCAATGTGATTAAACTAATAGAAATACATTGCCTTCTTTCTAACTTAATTAAATAGTAATTTAACTGAATACACTAATTGTATAGGTTTTAAGAAGTTGCATTGTTATCAAACTAAAAAAAAACACTCCTTTACATTCTTTCTAGCCTAATAAAATATCAATTTAAATTTCTTTTTAAATGATTTTATATCACTCCAGGCATGGGCTGTATTTTAAAAAGTATACAGTCGGGCCACCCACTGAAGGGATCTGTTGAATTTGAGGCCTGTAACCTTTTGTGATGTGGGCTTTCAACACTGATGACATGCCTGAGGTTTTTGAAATCAAGTGGTGTATAGCAAATCGATTATAGGTCTTATGAGCTTGCAATGTTTGGTCGCATTGCAAGCTCTAAAGACTTATAAACAAAATCTACGTTACACTCTTTCCAAAAAAATAAATTATCAGTTTAATTTTTTAAATTAAAACTATTTTATATGTTTTAAAAGTTTTTTTTAAAAGATTACCTTACTTTTTTCCAAACCTCATATATATAAATATAAAGACTTTTAAAAAGATTAGATTTATCTATTCCGGTATTATAGTCAATGATTTTGATATTAACATCGTTTTTTTTCCTTAGTTCTTATCACTGTTTAGAACATAGCGAAAACATATTTCATTTTTAATATCATTTGTATAGAATACAGAGTGCTTATGGTGGGCATACAATTATTTTTTACCAGACAATATCACTTTTGAATGATAAAAGACATGATGGATTAAAAATAGATTAAAAAATTTGGGGTTTCTTGCTTTTTTTGCAAGAACATTCAATAAATATATATGGCAGCTTAATGCAGCAGTTGATAAGCCTCCTTTGAAGCCGTAAAGCAAACAAAACAGAACAAGATCTCAATACTATTTAATTATTCTCCAAGCTGTCTGACTTATCACTTGGACTATGAAAATATTATTTTATTAAAGAATATGCTTGTTACATATCTTGTTATTAGTTTTGTGACAAGATTATTCTTTAATAAAAGCATATTGCCACTGCCCTACTCATAATTGAAGAATTAAAAGAATTAGAAAAATAGTCAAGTCAATGGCAAGAATAATCTTTAATAAAAGCATCTTATTACAGCCCTACTGGACACGGCGCGTGCGTTTTTTTAACCTCTGATGTTCTTGGTACTTCCAGCTGTCCAAATTTGAAAACAATTTCTACATGCATTTCGTATATATATATATATATATATATAAGGTTTCGGCCTGATGGCTGCGTAGGCCCGAAATTGGCAGTTGCCGACGGCTGTTAACTCCGTGTCAATACTTAACTAATATACCCGCTCTATCACTGATATTGAGCACTCTAACTATAAATTTAAGCAATCTTATCACATAGATTAATACACACACACACACACACACACACACACACACACACAATGGCTAATTAAAAATCGGACCGAACCCTTTTAGTTACGTAGTATTTATCTCTTTACGTCAACCTTTTAAAAAGAGTTTGTACTCAGAGAGACTTGCAAATCCATCTGAACACCGTAATGGCAAAACTAAAAGAAATCAAGAATGGATAGCAGACATGTGACTTTACAGTCATCATCTGATCGATGCCTCCTTTCTCAAACTGTTTTAGGACAAAATTAAAATCGGAGGATACTTTCTAATAAATAACAGAATGGAGAAAATCCGGTCTTTTTTCAGGTGTTTACTCCTCTCTGTGTTTGGTTTTGCTCGTAATACCCATGTCCTAAATAATCAGGTAACTTCTTTTGGCACAGTGGATAGACAGTCGGAATTGTAATGCTCCAGTTCGAATCTCAGTCTTTTCGTTTACGTTAACATTTGGATTAATTCTCTTGAAAAGAAATGAAAAAGGTAGAATATTCCCATTCCTATTATCTATGGATGAAATATTGCCTATTGTGGTATAAACAAAGTACGTGTGAACAAATCGAAAATGATTGTTCTCGACATTCAATAACCTAAAAATATCCTCAAAAAAATAACCGTCGATAAAAAATTAGTTCCGATTTTACAACTGATGGAGAGATAAATTATTTGTATTAGCATTTGGAAATGATAAGAATTCGGAAACAATTACCATAGGTTTATGCAAACGTTAGCTTTTTATTGAATTACATGATAACATATGATATTTAGAGGCATTTGATATTGAAATAAGTCTGCTAGATTTGCTATGAAATAGGGTATTCTAGGCTATTTATCACAGAAATAATAATTACATAAGCAGTTTATATTCAAATGAAGATAAATAAATATTTGTATCTGTATCATATCGTATGAGAAAAGTTTGAAATCGTTGAAATCAACAAAAAATGTTTTCTAATAACGAACCAATTTATAATAACTAATAAAGTTAATTTTTTATCCTAATCTTTCTCCAATCCTGATTTTCTATGTATTAGCATTAACTAGAAGTGTTGTCCGAGTTCGCCAGGGCATCATGACGTTTATACTAAGATATTTAAGAAAGGTATGAGAAAGAAATACCTTACATTATATGCATAAAATGTCAATTCAATTGGTAGTTCTGAAAGTGTGGGTCTCCGTTGTACTATTTAAATTGTAGTGGTCTGGATCATTGTGCACATCTCGATAATCTGAATACTTTGATAATCGCTTGTATTCTTTTTTTGTGTTTTTGTAGTTCCAAATTTTGAAGCTATTTTCGGACTCGAAACGAAGTAAAAAGTTTTCCTGTCGACCCATACATGAAATTGCAAGTCTTTTGATCCCGAATTGGCAGAGTAATTTGCCAGAGACAACAACTATCTAATGTTTCAACTTTGATCAAATTACTTGCTAACATTCCGTCTGGAAACCTATTAAAATGCTTGTCCCAGGTCCGAATGCCGTATATGTTAAGTTTTTGTCACATATGCGTATTAATGTATTTATCAAAAACTTAGTTATACCATTCTGTTTTATTTGTAAACATATTTTTTTTATTTTGTCATCTGTACCTGAGCTTTTACAGGTTTCTTTTGTAAAAGAGCTTTTTGAAAACGATACAGATCCATGTCAAATCCCTGAATTATTAATGAAAAAAACTAATTGTATATAGTTTTTTTTTATTAATCTTTGAAAGAATCTTGATATTTTGTGCATCAAATTTTCAGTCTATTGTCCCCATTTTTATAATAACCATCTTCACAATATTGTGGTCGATAAGCTCTTCAACCTTCTTTATAGAAGAACATCATACCGTAATCCAACAGAACTTTGAAATTACCACTTCTTGTTATGTCTTAAAATGCGTTATCAGTAATTACTGCGTCGGGTAGGATTAAAACACTTTATTTGAAACAACATGGAAAGACTGTTCCTATTTTATTACCATGACTGAGTAAAAGTGTTAAGTCTTTTAATGTTTTCTCAGTAATTACTAAATTGGTTGGGGTTTAGGTCCTTTATTCAATCACAGACAGAGACTGTTCCCGTACCGTTATTCGTTTCCTTGTTTCAATGTTAAGGTTTGAAATTTATTATTAGATATAACCGCCTATAGGTAGAATTGAAACCCTCATAGGCAGATATTGCTATTTTAGTCTTCTAAAAAAATCTTAACAGCTTTATTCATTGTAGCAAGAATCCATTGGACTTAAGACACGACTAGTGGACTGAGGCATTTGCAATTGGTTAACCAAAACGTTAAGCTTGATGTTATAGAAAAGTTCCTGATTGCGATTTGAAAGTTGCCAAATTGGATTATCTGAAAAAAGCCTTCGGCTGATGTGTTGTGAGAATAATAATAAAGATGAGAATGATAGTCCACAAATTATATACAAAGTTTGAGTTTTATTCTTTTTTTCTAATCTGAAAAGAAAACAAATTCGAATGGCATTTATTTCAATTCTATAATGTCTTATTGTGGATTATTGATTGATTGATTGATTGGTTGATTGATTAATAGCTTTATTGATTAGTTGATTGATAATATTGATTGATCTGGATATCTGTCATACGAAGCTAGAAATTACATTCCAGGATTTTGAACATGGTTTGAAAAATGGCCCGTCTTTTAAGAGTGATGTTTTTATTCATATGCAATACGCCTGTCTATTTACAAACTGAAAATCTTCAAAAGTGGAAAGTGTTAAGCAATAAACGCAGAGAGATTGATTCCTCGAGTTTTCGGTTGACAACAAAAGCCTTATTGGAATCTGGATATTGATTAAGTTCTCAGGCGAACAACTTACGAGTTTGGGATTTGTCGACTTTTTTTTCCTCATTACTTACTGAATGATAAGTAACCTGTTCTGAAATTGAAAAACACCCTTCATAGAAAGATATTAATCGCACACACATGCAATAGGGGTGTCTTTGTGTGCATGCATATGCGTAAGCATGCGTACCTTTGAATATGTTTGTGCATGTAAGTGCATGTAGGTTTATACAGATGATTATATGGTTAAATACTAGTAGAAGTATTCAAATCATTTTAAACTATATGCTAATTATTTAAAGAGAAAAAAATACACACACATATAATACTCACAAAAACTGGGCTGCAATGGTGGAGCATTGGTAAAAGCTCGGGCTCTGGAATCGTATTGCTCGAATTCAAATCCCAGTCAAAACAATTACTTTCACTTTAGCATCCTAGAGCATATGGGGCTCGTTAATTCGGGATCTCCTGAAACTATACATTAGGTTGAGAAGAAAGCTGTCACGGAATATTTAATTTTGATTTTAAATAATGCTTTTTCAAATAGGTTATCGTTATAATACCTTTACATTATATTAAATTTTAAATAGCATATTAGCTCTATCTAATCATTTAAATTACAACAGGTTTGAAACAATTATGAATTATTTTCAGAACGTTAAAAAGAGCCACCACACGGCACCTTGCCAGAGATGGCCTGGTTTCAATGCCATGAAAAACCCCGACGACTAGAGGCGCTCTGTTTTAGCCATTCCCCGCCTTCAGTGCCGTTATCATTGTTTTCATCACCCGCTACATCTGTCGTTGAGGTCTTTTTTGATCGCAGTTAGATAGAGCTTGATATAAAACACGCTCTATCAAAACAGTGGAATGTATAACAGAAAGAAGACATTATAAATAAACCAAGGGGTTACATTTTAAAAAAAATATTGAATTAGGAAAAAAAAAGTGTTATCAACCAATATATATATTGATTACAAATTTTTATTGGCTGAATTTTGTAAATTTTGAAATACGGATTTTGTGGAAAAACCGAGTTATTTCAAAAAAATTATTCTTTTCCTACTTTGTTCTCCCAATGTTTTTTTTCCTATTGGCAAATATTATAATTTTCCTTGCTTTTAAGTTTTTAGTTAACGCCTATTTGGTGCACAAACATCTCATTGCAATATAACAAACTCATTCACTTATTTGTAAAGTTCAAGATTAACACATTTAAATATACACCTCTTAATTTGACGAAAATATCAAAACTGAGAAAACCTATTATAGTTTCAAACCATTGCAGAGAACCAACCCGCTTCGTTTTTAGTATTCAGCAACAGTGATTGAAATTATTCCATTAGTTTTCAATATTGTTCTATTAGACACTTGTAAATAGTTTACACTCTTGTTTGCGAAAATCCTCTTTTTAAAATAATGTACTTCGGTAGATCAAACAACCTTTAACCTTCAGTTTATTAATATTAAGTGCTCAGAAAAGTTTTTGCCTATTGTTGTGGAGTTTATTTACGCCCTCTATTTTCCTTAGTAACAACGATAGTCCTACGAGAACCATTTTTTTTATGACAAGTAATTTTTTTTCTCCTAATAAATCACTACAATGCAACAGTGCATTATGGCAGAATACTCTTCTTTGTCCCATTAAAAAAAACTTTAATCCTCTTTTTCAGTATCTCCCTTTCTCTTTATTTTCTTTGTTTCCTAACATGGTTCTTTGTTTTGGGGTCCAAAGTTTTTTGTGTTAACGCAAGGTTGAAGACTTATCAAACCCATTTTCGAGAACTTCTATATGTTGACGATTTGCACCTCGTCATCCACACCAGAGTTTATATGGAGGAAACCATGCATGCAGAGCCTAAAGAAAACCAAAGCAATGTTTACTCCAACTCCAGGTACTCCATACGAATAATCAAAAATATACGTGGACAATAATTGTCTTGGTTTTGATAAAAGATTTGCGTATCTTCGCAGACGTTAGAAAGCTAGCGAGATTTCTGGAAGTCTAAAACGGCGTGTGTGGACGGAGAAATCCTCACTAACAGGACCAAAATGACCTTTTTTGTGACGTATGTTATACGTATACTTCTATACCCTCGGACACATGGACTACTTACTGCCGATATTATATTTACTTGGTGAGCACCAACCCAAGTTTGGTACAAGGCAATTTTTACGTGCTCTCAGTCGGGCTTTTTATATTAAGTGTTAGACTTCATCTAGATGAGCTGCTCTCCCGAGTTAACGAGCCCCATCTGCCCGAGGCAGCTAAGGTGAATGTAATGGTTTTGACTGGGATTGGAACTCGGGAAATACAATCTCAGAGCCCGAGCTTCTACCAAAGCTACACCGTTACTGCCGATATATCAAGCTTCTTGAGAGGTTCCATCAGTCGTGCCTCAGACATATTTTAAAAGTCAAGTGGTAATCCTGAACGTCCGATGTTGACATTAGCCAAGATTTTCAGGAGTAAAGTGCGCATCATATCTAACCAGGGCCATTGAGCAGTAAACCTAGTGAGAAGGTCTGTTCTATGGAGAGACTAAATTTAAAAAAAATTACTATGATACAAACCAATAAAACAGTACAAAAACGTCGCAGAAAAATCTGGCGGTACTGGGTATTGTCGTGAATTATTAGAAAAACGATGTAAGCAAACCACAGAGCCTGGCGATAGCACATTTTTAAAGGCTGTCCTTTGCAAACAATTGGTCCAGATAGGCCTCAGCTAAGAAGACGCATGTGCCGTTTGGCGCGGATTATGCTTGTTAAGACCGAAAATCGTTTCCCACGGAGTCTGCCACGTAGAAATTTAAACAAAAATACAGAGTGCAAGTGGGTATACCATATATTGTGATGCAGGAAGTTTCGCGTGTCAGCTGTGTGACAAAACATGCAAATATGGAGATAGGCTTCCGAGCAACAAACGAACTAATTTGTGTGCAGCCATGTCTTACAGTTGGCTGTCTTCTGTAAATAAATGGCAGTCACTGCACACACACATGGAATCACCCAACATAAACACACACATACATAAATACACAAACACAAAACATTATAATA
>JAUZSX010353158.1:0-10048 GCA_034780655.1 Idiosepius hallami
ATTATGCGTTTATTTTTATTTTTTCCTTTATAAATCATTAATTATTTTAAAGTATAGATTAAATCATTTTAGATTTTTAAAAAATCATTTAAGTTTTAACTATCAGATGATATTGAAACTTGTCCATTTCATTTTGCCAATGCCGGGAAGTCTTAACAAAAAAAATGTCTCGCACTCGCTTTTTTAATACCGCTACCGAATGTCAATCGGTATTGGTAGTTTTCAAAATACCGAATGATCGGTAGCGGTAGCAAAAATATACCGCCGGTAGTACCGATCTACCGAAATACCGAATGTAAATCGGTAGTCCTAGCTTTGCTAAATAAGGGAATAACAAACATGTTTAACCAAACATTTTTGTGTATCCTGGAATAGAACAACTTCCACGATCATCTACGTAATGGATGGGACCAAATACCATCCTAGTTATTCCGATAATATGCTTGAGAAATGTATGAATGCTTTTTCCCAGGTATTCTTCTACTAACAATTTGTTTACCAAAGATAAGCGTTTATCAAAAATGATTTTTGCTGGAATTAAATGATTAAAAATCATCATTTTTGGTCATTTAATGCTAAGAACACCATAAAAACCAAACTAAATCAAACATTTGAATAAATAATATTAATATGAGTCAGTCTTGGTATTCATACAAACTATTGTGTTTATCAATAAGTGATGTCTGGGGAAGACATTATTCTAGTAGATCATGAAAAAAGTAATTGAAGATAGCTATAATCAAAACTTTTTTTTTAATGTTTTGGATTAGTTTGGAGAAAACTAAATTGTTTGTTATTTATTTGTTAACCATCATCTGCTAAATGCATTACAAGATGTTTTTCTGTCATTATGGAGAAAAATAATTTAGTTTCTTTAGTCTTGACTTTGATTTTGTAGTAGAAAACTAATAAGTGGCACTTACAACTACCTTGACGGAACATATAGTATTTATTTCAGCTCAGCTGAAATCTATTTATACTTCCAAATTTAATGTCAAAGTATCTTTTTCAATGCTATATATTGAAAAGTGACTGCAACAGAACTATGTTATGATACTAGTAAAAAAGTTTACTAAACTGAGGTGATTTATATAACTTTTTTTCTATGCTACTTTCACTGTGTGTGTGTGTGTGTCACTTCAAAAGTATATATAACAATGTCATCTTAACTTTTATTGATTTGATAGCATTTCCATATGGTCTTCAATCAATGATCTTTTTTTATAGAAATTGTCATTGATTTTTTCTCTTTACACATAATAGATATGAATCTGATTTTTTTCTTTTTAGTGAGTTAACAGATAGCTCCTATTGAACGATCATTTTTCTAACTCCCGTGATTTAAATGTTTGTACCATAAAATAAGAATGAAAAGTATGACAATTTTTGCCAATTTAGTAAGACAAATGATCAAAAAAAATCTCATAAAAGAATTATTAGTTAAACAAACGGAACGGACTTGTCAAATTACATTTTACTAATTAGATCGTATTTTAAAATCATAATTTTGTAAATTAATGATTGTAATAACAAAGAAGATTTTGTGTCATTTGTCCAAGTCAGTTTTTTTAAAAAGAATTTTATCTTCAAAATAGAGAAAAATATGTAAAACATAAAAGGCTTAAAATAATTGATATATCGGCTCTTTTTTATTAACAGCAAAACAGACAAAAAGTTTAATTCTTTTTTATCCAGTTGTATTTCCTATGTTCTTTATTAAAGTTAATGAATTAAGTGTATAAAATGTTTCATTGACATTGGAAGTTGATTTGGAAAGTAGGAAACAAGATGAGTTGTTAAGAAACTTAGTCAAACCATACTAAAGGGATGTAATCGAAAAATGTCATGAGTCCATCCTTACCTTGTCAAGACAAGTGGCCAAAAAGGGACGATAAAGAATTAGTAAACAGAAAAAAAGGACAAGATTTCAGATTATACTGGTCTGAGGCTAAAAAAATTAACTAATACAAGAAAATCTGGCTTCCAATTTCTTTAATTAACTTATTTTTGTAATTAACAAAAATGGTTCACAAATATGTGGTGTAAATAGAAATGTTCATAAGATAATTTGGAGAATTTGTAATTTATAATATAGAATGATGATACTTAGCATCAAATATTGAATTTACTTGATGTGATATTTTGAGAGCACCTTTAAATCTATCTAGAAGTGATAATTAGATCATGATAAAGTCTTGTTGAGATTAGATTTAATGAGGCCTACTTGATGTTGGGACTGATCCTATTCTATTCTACTTGATGGGTGATTAAACTTAAATTTTGTACCAATATGTTTCACAACACTGATACCCCTTTATACATTACTTAAAATCTCAGAAGTTGATTTTCCATCTTTGTGAAGATCAACAATCCTTTGATATGTTAACAAACCAATGTTTTAATAATAAGTGAAAGAGATTTATTGAATGCTAATTATTTTTTTCATTACTTAATGTTATGTTTTGTATTGGTTTTTATGGTAGCCCTTAATATTTGAACACCTTGATTTTCCACAATATTTCATAAATTATTAATAACTTGTAAAATAATTCTTAATGCAATTTTTACCATAGGTATTGTGTGTATCTAAATGTGAGCTAAAAAATTGGATGTTCAGCAGAATTTTAAAAATGAATATTTTAATTGGCTTGTTAATAGCCCTTAACTTTTGGACATTACTGTATATCTATGTCAGTATCTATTATATTTGTATATATAAATATAAAGTTTATTAAGGCTATATGATGATTACTTATATTTTGGAGTTATAACTGCATTATCAAACTAGTGGTCTTTGTGAGTTCAGTTGTTTTTGTGGGTTATTTTGTTATATATATTGCTGTTTTGATGGTTATTGCTTATTTTAGCTCTTTTAATGCTTCTATTTGTTCTTCTTTTTCCATTTTTTATGTTTGCAATGGAATTGGGATCTAGGAGGAAAAGAAAGGGTCAAGCAGTTATTGTGTACATAGGTAGAATGGAATGATTTTTAGGCAAATTCTCTGGAATCTAAATAAAGGGTCAATATCTCTTACAGACAGTTTCCTTGCCTACCAGTATGCAATAACAACTTGTTTGATCAGACATCTTATAATAAAATTTCTGCTTCTTTGAGTTTTGAAAAGAAATAATTATAAATGAAAAATATTTGGAAAATACTAGAACCTGTTTTTAAAAGTCATGCTAAACTGATATTTCATTTGTTATGTATAATGCACATTGCATGAAGAATATATTTAGCAAGGGGTTTATTAATTTAAAATACTTTAGTATTGTTTGTTTATGTTTTCCCATAAAAAAAATGGTAGCATAGAATATTGCTATTTTTAAAATATTTACTTTAGCACTTTATATTGAATCCCCCTCTCTAGCCCACAACATGGCAAGTCATTAATGATTTCCAGCTGCTGCTGCTTCTCATTCTAACATGATCATTTTATACATTTATTCAGTTGGATCTGTACAGAAATGATCTATCAGCCTAATTGCTATTGTGTTTGAGTGGAAAGTCTGAACTATTACTTGTAACAAGCCTTCCTTCCCACCTCCAAAATAAAACCCAATAATAATTGCTTAATAATCATAATTGTTGTTCATGTGGACTATTATTTTCTGGGGAATGTTACTGCTAAAATGAATGCTTCCCCCTGATGACCTTAAAAATATAAGATTTATCATTTTGATAGCTACACAGTTTGAAGATATGGTTACAAGATTCAGAGTTCCTATCCAATGTCCTGGTAAATCAGAGGATAAGTTGGCCTAAACATGGTGTAATAAAAACAGTCCACAAATCAATAGCCTTATCTCAAAGAATTCAAAATAAATATTAATGATAAAATCCAAAGAGATTGTTTACTCAAATTAAAACTTCTCTGATGCGATTGTATAAACCTTAGTAATTAGTATAAAGCAATAAGAATAAAGTGGTTTTATTATGAATTGGTCTTTGTTTATTGATTGTTTGTTTTTATTTTTATTTATGAAATAATTTTCTTCTAGAATATCATTTCAACTTTTGTTTTTTTTTGTTTTTTTTTAAATATTAGTAATAACTTGATTTTGTATGTTTGAATTTTTTAAATGAAATTTAGTAAGTTAGTCAACAAAATTTAAAGAAATGATTTCAATTTTGAAGAATTTTAAAATCTTTCTTAAATTTTTTCTTAAAAAGATAATTTTTCAAAAATATTTATAAAGAATGGAATTAAAAGAAATGACAATGTTTTTAGTTTTGGTTGATATTGAATGTATTCAGTATTTTATTTGAAATCTATCAAAACTCCTGGATAAAGTCAATTAATATGAAATTTTCAACAATTTTTTATTAAAGAACAAACTTTAAAATTATTTAATTTTTTTTCTTTGTCATCAATTTGTTTCATAACCGCCCCACTCCCTCATTCAGACTTTTCAGCCTTACCCATCCGGAATCAAGCAGTGATAAAAGTAAAAATATAGGTATTTTTAGAAAAGAGGAGACAATAAAGTATGTAGAGAAATGAAAAAAAAAAATTGAAAATTAAATTCGTTTTTAAATTATACAAGAATGAAAATCCAAAATGTTAATTAAAAAATTTTTTGTTGATCCCCGATTTATTGGAGAAGGACCATTGTTTTCATGTGTGTGTCTATCCGTCTGTGCGTCTGGACTATTGCCAGATATCCATCCATTACTTTTTTCTGAAATTTTGCGAAAAAAGTTTTATTTTTATATATAGATGTGCAATGTAAAAAAAATTCTCGTTGTTTGCCCATGGACCTAAAATGGGTGAAAAACATCCCAAAATGGCCAAAATAACACTTTTTGCCCCATAACTTTTGATCCATTCATTAGATTTTTCTGAAATTTGGCCAAAATATAGAGGGGATTGTGGCAAATGTAAATTCAGTATTTCTGAACGTAACAAAATTCAATTGGGGGCAAAAACAGACCTTTTGGGGGCTATTTAACGTTTCTGTCCAAAATATTATGTATGTCTATTTTTTCATGCTCCATTCACTGTGCACTCATGTGGGACCATGCATGCTTTACTTGTTTTTATTGTTTTAAACTTTGAAATTTGTGTATATACAATATCAAAAACTATCTTTCAAATTATCATAAAAAATTTGCTATTTGAAAAAAAATGAAAAGTAAAAATAAAATTTTACACAATATTTTGATTTGGATGTTTGAAATGAAGTGTAAAAAGTGTAAAACTTTAGGATCTAAAATGATCACCTCGATTATCTTGTGAATATTTTATACTCAAAGAAGAAGAGACTAATAAAACACTAAAAGATTAAATTGTGTTGTTCATACAATTATTAAAATCATTAAATCCATTATGTATTTCTCAAACTTTGTGGAGTATATAAAATGTTTAAATACAGGTTTTATTTAAGAGTTGTGTGTTGCAAAATCATTTGTGGTTTTAGTATTTTTGTCCACTCATTTCAACATTGAATCTAACACTAATCATATGTACCATTTTGCACCATGCTCAGATATATAAATAAAATTCAATATTATCTACAGAATATCTTTTTAAAGGATTTCTGTCTGCTCTTTATTCAAGTTTACTTAGTGTATTCTGAAATTTTACCAATGCATTCCATAAGAATAATTACAGAAATAAATGACCTAACGATTTATATAAACAACCCATAACTATCTCTGTATTAATATGATGGTAGCTATTTATTTTTCATGTATAGCTGCAAAATCTGTTTGCCAAATTCAGGTGAAGTTAGTAGCATCAGTTAATTATTAATGCCATATGTATCAATAAATCTGATATAATTGTAATGTATATAAATTAGAATAAGCATAAAACTCAAGGTTATAGATGTATACAAACTGAGAATGACACTAGTAAATAGTATTGAAAAAGAGCGAACGTGTCAAGTTCAATTAATATTTGTATGAATAAATAAAAAATGTTCTGAGGAAATAAACAAATTTTACTATCATTGGATTCTTCATAAAATCTTAATACAAAGATATTTATTTTTTGTCTCTTTTGCATTGTGTGTATCTGTATGTATGATATTTTGCTTTGTTTTGTATTTATTTGCTAAAAGGCAATCACTTAATAATTCAACAGGTCAATTTGATGATGCAACAATTGAAATATCTTTGTTTTTTGCAGTTGTTTTTTAAAAGTTAATCTTGTTTTCATTAAAAAATATTAAGTGTTCTAGCAGTACTAGGCATGCCCATCAATATTAAAAACATATGTATTTTCTCTATTTTGAAGATAAAATTCTTTTCCTTTTTTACTATTTTCCCAAACATTGAAAAAAAAATCTAGTGTATCATTTTTTCCAGATTTGTTTTTTGATAAATATATAAAACAATCTTCCACTCAAAGGAATTTTTTATAAATCAATTTAAAATAATCGTCAATCTCAGAAAACCTTTAATAATTAATAGATGTTTTCTTACTTGCATGGCATTTTAAAATGTACTTGATTAAATACAAATATATTATTTAAAAAAACAAAAACACATGAATACACTACTTTTTTTTTAACAATAAATTTTACCCCTCACTTAAAAACCCCTAAACATTTTTGTGAAAACATCAAACAGAAAACATTATTGGTTCTCCATAAGTGGAAAAGTGATACCACTTCTCGTATTTTAATTTTTATTAGATTTCTTAAATCCTGCAGGTTGGATTTAATATTTTTTTATAACAAAAAAGGTATCCAGAATAAATCAACAAATTAAAAAATTATAAAAATTGAACAATAAATCGATTTTTGATAAAAATGTGAAAATAAATAAACTTTCTAATTAGTTACAAAAACAATGTCTTTTTATACTTGCATAAAACATTTTAAAAATTCACTAATTTCACTTTACAAAATTTTTGATTAAAAAAATTTTTTTTTCAACTAATAATTTTTTCATGAGAATGAGTTTTCTTTTGATGGTTTGTCTTGTTAAATTTGCAAAAATTGTCATTTTTTAATTCATATTTTATGATACAGCAAATGTTTAAAATATGAAGAGGTGGTTGGTTGGTTGAAAAAATGATCACTCAATGGGCCTACCTATATTTCTACCTTTTATAGTTTGTTTCATTAATATTGTAATCATCTTTCATTATGAAAAAGATATTGTTATTTAGATTTTACAAAGAGAGTATTAGTGACCTATTAAATTGAAAAGTTAATTCTCATCTAATGATTTATTGAACAATGGATTGTAATAAAAACAAAATAATAAAAAATTGCCAGGTGCAATTTATCCCTAAAGAGTTTTGTATTGTTGACAATTAGTCATCAGTTAAAAGGTTTAATGAAAATATTACTAACACATTAATAATATCAGTAATGTTGATCTTTTTGTTCCATTTATATTTTCCCATTTTTATTCCCATTTATTTCTCTTTATTCACTCTATTTTTTTATTTTTATAATCCTTATTTTCATGTTTTTCATACCGACTCCCTATTTCCCCTTTTACTCTCACTTTCAATCTTTTTTATCGTTTCATCCTTCTTTATTTCTTTCTATTTTTTGATTCATCTTCTTTCACTTTTTAAGAAAGTTTAAAAAGTCTGAAAATCTTATAGCAATGGGGTTGTGGGAGACGAATTGGTGAGGTCTCCCAATATTGTAACAATGTTGTGGTCTCGTTGTGTGTGTGTTGTAGTTGCTATATAATTTGTTTGTATGTAGTTAGTCTTGTTGCTGGTTGTATATTGTATATTTGATAAAAACAACCTAAGTGAATGCAGCATAACAAGTATAAAGTAAATGTAGTAATAGAAGCACTTGAAGACCAAATTCATGGACCAATGAGAAATAAAGTTGTACTTTTCTAGAAGTCAATTTAATCAATTTATATCATTCCACAAGTGTACCATAGTGGATGAACCCTTAATCTTTTACGTAGTGTGTAGTCATAGGCAAACATTTAAGAAAACCAATGCAAGAATTTAAAAAGAAAATTCATAGTTTTCATTTTGCTGGAAAAATGCACACCAACAGCAACACACACACAGCAGTGCTCTCCTTGTTTATATATATATATATATATATATATATATATATAGTAATAGTAATAGAAGCACTTGAAGACAAAATTCAGTATATATATATATATATATGTATATATACAGAGAGAGTGAGTGAGTGAAGGGTTCATAGTTGTTAAAGTTTTGATGTGTCCTGGTATACTAAATTTGACAGTTCTCTGGACAATAAAAATATCTCTCTCTCTCTTTTCTTGTTCTGGGTTTGTTTAAGGCCTTTAGGCTTATGTGCAAGTGCATCAGCTGATTTTTAGCGCTGATTCACCACTAAAACTTTAGTGATATGTCATTAGCAAATTTACTACTACCACAGCACTAAACTTCACAATTTACCATATTTTTACATACTGGTCGTTTAATGCTGGAAACCCTTTTTTCCTGCATTAATAAATAAAACAAGTTATTTTATTATTTTTTTTTTTAATTACTAAAACATTTATTCAGCAAAATCACAACTTACTAAAAGAATGGTTTTGTATTTTTACATGAAATTTGTTTTTTTAATGTTTAAGGACTATAGAATATATTCCTAAAAAAATGTGTTTTGGGTTTACACAGAGAAATGAACAGTTCTATTTTCATTTGTATTTAAAGAGTATGAAGACTTTTCAAATCTCAGATGCATTTCTTTTCTGTAATTTTGATATCTATTTGATTCTCTTTCAGATTCACCAAAAACTTATCTCCAGACAAAATCAGCCTAAGTGCTCTGCGAGGGGAGGGGGAATTAGCTAATCTGGAGTTGGATGAGACAGTACTGATGGACATTTTAGAACTTCCTACATGGCTTCGATTATCAAAAGCTATTTGCAACAGAGTTGGGATAAAAGTGAGTAGCCAGTTTATTTTATTTCATTTTGAATGATATGATCAAAAGAGATTGCAAATTGTATTTTGAAGGCTGAACTTATGTATTCATGACCTAAAAAGTTTCATCTCTATGTAGCAGATATTGACGGTGTGAGACTCAAAAAAGCAACCACTGTCATGGATGTGTATTAGAAGCAGTTATAAATCATTGAATTCCTACATGCAGAAAAAATTGAACTGATCTACATTCACCAGTGCCTGATAAGAGATTATGAACTTGGTTCAGTTTATGTGTGCACATTTAGGGTATGGGTTTTGTTGGTTTCAGACAACAATCTTTTATTTTTATTTATTTATTTTTTCCAAGACCAATAATTTTCAAATTCACTGTATTTGATTTGATGTGGCAATTTGTCATCTCCCAAAAAGTTAGTTGGTCTAACATCTTATTTCATATCAGTCTTAGTGATTTATTATCTCAACTCTTTTGCTCTTCTTATATTTAAGGGATACATTTATTCATATATATTTTTCTATCCCACCAATTTTTTAACTATGGTTTTTTTTTTTTTTTTTTTTTTTACTTCTTAACTGGTTTAATTATAGGTTTATGATGCCCCTTCCCTTTCTTTTTCAATTCTTATATTCCATGTACCTCAAGACTCGTTAATTTCACTCAATTATCAGCCTAGGAAAAATCATTTATCTTGTCTGGGAAATTTTTCCATCAGACCACACAAAATTTCAGCCAAAACTTTTTCGAAAATAATAATAGCAATGGTGGCTCAAATAATATTCTGTGTATTTTAGTTTCCCCTCAATGTTAAAATTATTTAAATTCTATTAAACAGTGGTTTCAATTACATGACAGTTATACTTTAATTTGGGAGAGTGTTTACCACTTTATGGACATAATGTATAATTCTGCTTTCCTATATAATAGGCTTCCTTAACTTCCTGAGTAACTGCTTAGTGGCTGGGCAAAGCCAGGCTCTACTTCTAGTCTTAAAATTGAAATTCAGCTAGTGCATAAATCAAGCAATTAGAATTTTTTGTCTTCTATTATAAACTAGAAATTTAGCCCGGCTTCGCTCGGCCGCCCGTTTTTCGATTTCAAAGGGCCAAATTTTTGGCCCCACTTTGACCCCTAGCCCTGAGCCCCCCCTTGAAGAGTTTCGGAAAAAAAATTTGGCGAAAACCCGCTTCTA
>JAUZSX010353169.1:0-5000 GCA_034780655.1 Idiosepius hallami
ACAAGGCCATTTTTACGTGCTCTTACCCGGGCTTTTTAAATTCGGTGTTACCCTTCACCTAGATGAGCTGCTCTCCCAAGTTAACGAGATCCATCTGCCCGAGGCTGCTGAAGTGAAAGTTATGGTTTCTTACTGGGATTTGAACTCACGTAATACGATCTCAGAGCGCGAGCTTTTACCAATACTCCACCGTCGCTAACACTCCAATATATCTTCCTCTTCTTCTTCTTCTTCTTCTTCTTCTTCTTATTATTATTATTATTATTATTATTATTATTATTATTATTATTGAAGTTTCTGAAATTCATAACTATTATTACTAATAATATTATTATTATTGTTGTTGTTACTGTTCTTTTTTTATTTGTGTTTTTATTATGATATTTATTAATATTGTTGTTATCATTATTGATATTATGACTGTTGCACTTTTTGCTGGAGTTATGGATACCATTTCTGTTGTTTCATTTGCACTGTCTACCCGTTTTATCTATTCTCATACATTTATTCAATTATTTAGTCATCGGAATCGTTTACATTCTGATTAATGAATAAAAACTTTTTTTCGTGTCGACATTTAGATATTAGTTCTGAGAGTGATTAGATAACCCGAGACTCAGAACAAGACTGAGAGAGGAGGGTAAATGAACAGAGAGAGAGGGGGGACAGAGAGAGAGAGAGTGAGTGAGTGAGAGATAAAGAGAGACAGATAAATAGAGAAGGGGAAAGAGAGAGACAGAGCGAGATAAAGAGAGAGAATGTGTAAAAGGGAGATAAAAAAAAGGGAAAGCTTTAAAGATAAGAGACGGTGTAATATCCATTTTCTTCCTCGATAGAGATTTTTTTTCAGAAGTGCTAAAACAGATAAATATAGGAAGAAAAAAAAACACTTCCCATCACATTAAAATGACTTTTCCCGCCAAAATAAAAACGCGGATTTCGTTAACGGTAATATAAGCGGCCATTTTTAGTCTTCCTTACCGATATTTGTGTCTTTAAGCAAATGTTTTGAACGAAAGAAAAGATAATAGACCAAAAAGAATCTTTAAAAAAAAAAAAAAAAAAAATCATAGTGTAAGATGAAACATAAGGCTTTTTTTTTTCTTTGGCTTTTTTCTTTTTTTTTCTTTAGTTTTTGTCTTTTTCTCTTCGGTCTAATGTCTGGTATAAGATAGAAAATAAGGCGACGAAGTAGAGCGTCTTCTTCTTATTATTATCATTATTATTATTATTATTATTATCATTATTATTATTATTATTATTATCATTATTATTATTATTATTATTACTATTATCATTATAATCGGTTTGTTTTGCATTATTGATTCTAAAAAAAAGAATGGAAGACAAAGAATTCTTATAAGATACTAATTTAAAAAATTAAAACAAAAAAATAAAGACACAATGATAAAAAAAGAACAAGTATCAATTGATCACGTGCTTTAGTAAAATACGATAAATGACGCGCCTTATATGAAAGAAAATCGAACAAATATTTGGTATTTAAATATTAACATCATTTGATATCTGTTTATAAGGCGGTCGGCGTGGCCCAGTGGGTAGACAATCGGACTTCCAAACCGTAGTATGCGGGCAATTCTTTATTAATCAAGAACATTTTTCTCTTACTTTTGAGGTGTTTATATACGTGCCAAGTGTTTAACACGTCAGTTACTGCTATCATCTTGTACGTTCTCAAAAATTACCGAAAGCTGATAAAATTCCAGAGAAAGAATTAATCAGTAAGCTGAATGTGCTTGTATTAGAACAGGATGAGAAGGTCCATTTGGCCCAGTCGGTAGGCAGATGGACTTCGAAATCGTAAAACGTGAGTTCGATTCCTACTCATTCCATTTGCATTCATAATTGGACTAAAATCTTGGGAAAGGTATGAACCTCCACATTCCATCCAGCTATGGGTTAAATAGTGCACACTGTGTTTCTAAAAAAGAACTACGTGTGGTAAAAAAGAAACGTTTATTGAAAAATGATTGTTCTCAGCATTAAATGACCTAAAAAGATTGATATGCCGTAGAATAAAAACTAAATGAACCAAAATAGAATAAGAAAAGGAAAGAAAAAACAAAAACAAAACAAAAGCTGAATTTTAGTTCTCTTAATAAATAAGAAATATTTTTACATTTGTTTGTTTGTTTTGCGGCATAACAACATTGGTAGGTCATTTAATGCCGAGAACAATCATTTTTTGGAACATTCTTTTGTTTATACATAGCTTTTATTTTTAAAAAAAAAGCTAGTTTTTTTTTAATAACGTAATGTGCACTATATAACCAATAAATGGAGGGAGCGTGTGAATACATACTTTTCCCAAGGGTATTAGTCCAAATGGAAACGTAAATTGACCGTGACTTTTGATGACTCCTTGCCAGCTGTGTGCAGAAAACCCTTACCTTGCGAATACAAACGCACACCCGTATTTGAAGAAAGGTATAATATATTTACTTGGTGAGCACCAACCCAAGTTAGGCACAAGGCCATTTTAAGTGCTCTTACCCGGGCTTTTTGCATTCGGTGTTACCCTTCACCTAGATGAGCTGCTCTCCGAGTTAATGAGTCCCATCTACCCGAGGCAGCTAAAGGTGAATGTAATGTTTTTTACTGTGATTTGAACTCGCGTATTATGATTCCAGAGCTTTTCCCAATGCTCCACCGTTGCTGCTCTAGAAATGTATATGTTTAGTCAAATTACTTTTGAAACTTTAACAGATAGAAAATAGAATGATAGTTACATTTGTCATCTTTAAGAGATTCACAAGATAAAACTGTCTATTAATAATCGCGGGAAAACCGGTGAACGTCTTGTGTAAAATGGTGTACAGTCTTTTCATCACCCCAGGACTCCTCACGGTCTATACATCACTAGACTTTTCACCACCCGACGACTCATCACGGTCAATTTGTCACTAGATGTTTCATCACATTGTCTTCTCATAACCTTCACAATTCATCACTCCGAGTCTTTTCATCACTTGGACTTTTTTTTTAAATTTAAGTTCTGTAATGTTTACTAAGATAAACTTAGAATAAAATGAAACTATTTGTAGAAGTTTGTTTAGATTTTTAAATATAAAAATAGAAAATAAATTAATCTAAATATTTTTATTGTTTATTTATTAAAACGTTTTTTTTTTAAAAGTGCATGATATTCACTTTATAGATTTTAATAATCTTTCGTAAAAATTACCCTTAAATTGTCAAAGGGGCTAAAATCTAACGTAATAAAAACATAATTTCATAATTAATATTATCAAATGAATAAATGTAATTTTTTTTACTTTGGGATGACGAATTTTCCACGTGATGAAAACAAAAACTACGGAATGAAAAGTCTAGTGATGAATAGTCGGGTGATTATAAATCGGTAAACCGTGTAAAACACGTGCATCAAGATGGATGACACGTGTCTCAAGGATCAAGAACGCAATGGAATAATAAAAGAAGAAGAATCGAACAATACCGTTTGAAAGAAAGAAAGAATGTTGGACCAATTGAAAGAAACAGAAAAAGATAAAATAAAAGACTACATTGCTTTGGGCCTAATTCGCTCAACTGACACATGCTTAGTGTACATGTGTTGGCCAACATGCGTGTCAGCTTTGCATCTGTTTATTTATCTGTATATTTATCTCTTGCCTTTATAACTATTATCTCATATTTTCATAAATGCGTCACTGGATTACTTCATACAGAAAAAAAATGAACCTATCAACATACACCGGTGTCTGTGGCGTGTTTACGAACCCGATACAGTAGACAAAGTCAATAAGTTGATGAGTTTGTCGATTTCAGACTTGTGGTAGAAATGTGAGTGACAACGCGAAATTGGACATATAGAAAATTAGTTCATATGATTCAAAAACCTTTTTTTGAATATTAAAATTTTGTTTAAGTTCAGCAAAAAATTGTATCACGCATATTTTGGGGGGAAAATTAACATGGTAAGTCGCTGCTTCTCTTTATATTATTAAACTTGTATCACGAAAAACATTTTTTTTTTTTCAAATATTTTCATTCAATAAAAATAGGAGGGAGATTGAAGAAATTATGTGATTTTTTTTCGATATATAGACTCCTAATATAGATAGATTATTGAATGAAAATATTTTTAAAAGAAACTGTTTTTTGCTATACAAGTTCAATAATATAAATAAAAGCAGTGAATTACTAATTGGCAAAATCCACGTTGCCGTTTTTTAAACTAATAGGAGGAGATTATAGAAATTAGGTGATTTTTTTTTCGATATAAAGACTCCTAATACAGATAGAACTTCCTTTTTTTATTTATACTTAAAGGAAATATGAATGAAAAAAAGTAAATGGGTTTAATTTCTTTTGCAGACAAAAAAAATTGATATTTTTGGCGAATAAAAAAGATGTCCGACGAAGGATTGGACAGGAGTCATTTATTTAGACTGTCACTTGTTTGGTCTCTTGAAAGCATTCACATGAGGCACGAAATCGAAGAAGTGAGCAACAAAAGTGATATGTGTAGTTGGCTGAAACATTAGTCCAAAGATTTTTACACTGAGGGAATATGCTGGGGACTTTGTGCACAGATGAAAAAAGTGTGTAACAGTGCTAGGGGACTACATTGATTTTTTAAAGTAAGTCTGTATTAGAAGACGTTATACTGAAAAATTGCCTACTGTTCAGAAAGAAGCTATCTTAAAGAGAAGGAGTAAGAAGCTTCTATCTCTATTAGACGCTGTTAAACAGAAAAAAAATGGCTAATTTATTGAATGACCATCGTATAAATTAAAATTGATCATCGCTTTTTTGTTTTTTGTTTTTTTTTTGTTTTTTGTTTTTTTAGAGAGGTGAAAAGAGGAATGTTGTTTTTGTTTCATTAGGTTAAACTCTTCGTAAATTTGACTTCCCAAGTAATAGCAAAAACAACACAATTTATTCCTCAAAATAAAGACCATCAGTGTTTATTAACTTTTGGGACAACCAATGCATGTTTTAAAACTCCAAGTAAT
>JAUZSX010353180.1:0-10047 GCA_034780655.1 Idiosepius hallami
TTTTTGAATTAATATTTTAACTGTTTCATCAGTCCAATGAAAATAATTATTCTAAGTTGTATATAATTTGATCCTTGATTTTAGTTCCATGAAAATGATTATTTTTAGGGCTTTGGGGAATTTTGAACGTTAACAGATCATCAGTGAGCCAGGGGGTGCAAATCTAAATGACTGCCCCAGCCAGCAAAAACTGTTGCAACACCACTGCCAGTTTTAATAGATATCATTATTCATCGCAATTGCAAGTTTTATTTAATTAGTTTAGTTTAATTTTTAGTTTTTAATAATTCAAATCTTATCCAAGAGATCTAAAGAAAAAATTTACTCTGAAAGTAATTTTCTTCTTTCCATCTGTGTAATAGATCTGAATTATCAAAAGATAAGATCTGAATTATTAAAAGATAAGATCTAAATTATTAAACAAAACTGAAATAAAACTTGCAATTCAAATATCTATTAAAACAGGCTTATTAGTCAGGCTGTGACAATATTCTTTTAATAAATGGTTGACATTCTTAAAAATACTATTAAAATCTCTAAGAATGGAAAATGTTTAATTCTTTCCTAATTGTTCATTGCATTTAATAAAAAAAAAAATTATGCAATAAATTGAAATGATTTCTAATTACTTGATTGCCCTCCATTGTCCCAGACTTAGTAAAACCCTTAAAAAGTATCTTCCAAATGTCCGAAAAAAAAAGTTTATCGTAAAAAGTTCCAACATTTGTTCTTTTTATTTCATGTCATTTTGATTCTGAATGTGCCATTTGTCTTTTGAAGAATCTCCATTTTGGAATGTGGAAACTCATTTCTGTGACATGTGTTTCTTGCATTACACTATCTGCCATTTTAAATCAACATCATTTTGATTTCTTTCTTTCTCCCTTTGACTATTTCTTTTACCATTTTTTTATTTTTATTTTATACAGCTTCTGCTTGAGCTGGTAACCATAACATTCTGATACAAGAATTTTTAATAGTAGATACTGCATACAATGACCCGATAAAGTTTCTTTTTAATATATCAATTCTGTGCTTGTAAATATTAGCTTGTTTCAAAAGTTTTTATAAATACTTGTAAGGAAGCATGTCAAGAATTATTTGATTAAAAAACAGCTGATTCTAAAGCTTGCAGATAGATGGCAGAAAAAGTCTTGGAAATTGGTAGTCTTTATTTTAAGGAATAATTTTGAATTCTTTGATTCAAAGCTGACTGAATGGTACTTTCATCAAATCCAAAAGCTTCCAGATCGATGGCTGAAAAGTTTTGGAAATTGATAGTCTTTATTTTGAAGAATAATTTTGAGTTCTTTGATTCAAAGCTGACTGATTGGTATTTTCACTAGACTCAAAAACTTGCAGATTTATGGCAAAAAGTCTGGGAAAATGATAGTCTTTATATTCTAGAATAATTTTTATTACTTTTGTTATTATGTGGCAAGTATTTAAAGATCCAATTTTTTGCAAGTATTCATGAACCTTGAGGACACTAAAATTTTTTTCATATATTATTTTATTTATTTTGTTAGAGGTTGATAAGCCAGCAAACAAATCAACTAAATCTTTTCTTAGTATTAGGTATTATGTCTAGGGATATAACAATATTCGTTTATTAAAAAATATGCTTTTCACATAACTAGTCATTAGGGCTGTGACAAGAATATTTTCAATAAAAGTATGTTGCCGCAGCTCTACTAATAAGTAAAGAATTAAAAGTAATGGTAAAATTGCAAAATAGTCAAGTATGTGACGAGAATAATCTTTAATAAAAGCATATTATCACTGCCCTACTAATAAGTAAAAAATTAAAAGTAATGGTAAAATCGCAAAATAGTCAAGCATGTGACGAGAATAATCTTTAATAAAAGCATATTTTTACAGCCCTACTAATAAATAAAAAGAAAATTGTAAAATTGCAAAATAGTCAAGTCTGGTATAAGAATAATCTTTAATAAAAGCATGTTGTCATAGCCCTAATCATAACAAATAATCCATTGAATATATTAACAGTATATTATGATTATTTGTTGCGATCAAGCGTGGTCGAATGTGGCGTTGTATACAGTGTAGTTAAAATATAAGAAACAAGACAGTATTAAGGTTCAACAAGTATATTAACAAAAGGTACAAAAATGGTTGGCATACAGCCTGGCAGCATAGCAGCTCCTGGCTGATGAGAGAGATTACATTTATAATGATTGGTACAGTTCATTAAGAGGTGTGTTTCACCCACAACACTATTGTAATTAGATTTTTTTTTAAATTCTTTCATAAGTTAAATTCAGTTATTATTTTTTTTTCTAAAGAAATCTTCCATAGAGTCGCATACCGTTGATATTTACAACAGAGAGATGAAACTTTCAGCTCGGACTCTGGAATTGTACACTTGTTCAAATCCTAGTCAAAAACATTATATTAATTCACATTTCAGCTTCCTTGAGCAAATGCGGCTCATTTACATGTCAGAATAACTCACCTTGACTCTGGACTCATATTACATGAGTTCAAATCCCAGTCAAAACCATCACATTCACTTTCAGCTGCCTTTAGCCGATGAAACTTGTTAACATGGTAGAGTAACTCATCTAGGTTCATTAACATGTCAGAATAACTCACTTGGACTCTGGAATCATATTACACATGTTCGAATCCAAGTCAAAACCACCACATTCATTTTCCGCTATCTGGGCAGCTGAGGCTCGTTTAACCTGGAAAGTAACACATAGAGCTGTAAAGATAATACTAATTCAAAAAATTTGGAGCAGATATCACGTGCTAACTGACGGATAGTAACTCATCAAGATGAAGGGTAACGTTGATTACAAAAAGTTCAGAGGGTGCAGTAAGCACGTAAAACTGGCCTTGTGTCTAACTTGGTTTGGTGCTCGACCGAATAAATGCCCTCTTTTCCTTGTCTGGTCTCTAGACTTCTTTGAATTTAATCAATCTTTAGAACAATCTTTGTCCACTGATCAGCTTATTTTTAAGATTACAATTCTCTTTTGGGGAAGGCCACTTGACGTAGTGGGTAGGAAGTCAGTCTTCGGAATCGTAATACACAAGTTTAAATCCCAGCCGTTCCATTTACGTTCAGAATTATACTCATGCCCTTGGGAAACGCATGAATACCTATTTTCAATTTAACTATCGGTTAAATAGACCCGTGTCAATTTAAAAAATTAATGGACAAAAAGGATGTTTATAAAATTTTTCTCGGCATTAAATGACCTATAAAGGTAAAACTGAACAAACAAATAATACACTTATTTTGTTTAATAAATAGCTATTTTATTTGTTTTATGTTTTGGTTATAATTGTAAAATTATTATAAGTAATAAATCCTTAACATGGCCGTGTATCAGAGGCAGAGATGGGTCATTGAATTCCTTCATGTAAAAAATTAAACCGATCAGTAGTCACTTGTGCCTGCCGAACTGTTAGGAAACCAATAAGTCTGGTCTCAGCACATTTAGGAGACGGACAGTTTTCTTAAAAGAAGAAATCTTAGAATTACAAAAACACAGATCAAAATACGAGCAAAAAAAGAAACAAAGCCACTACCGGGCAAAGCCGGGAAATATTGCTAGTTGATAGTATTTCGTAAACTGTCCATTTCGATTATTACATTGGGAATTAATTTTATGATCATGGTCATAATCATTATTATCATTATTTCAAACTCATAATTTTGCTGCTTTGCACACACACACACACATTAACACACACTGTTTGTTTGTGTTTAACGGCATATTACATTTTAAAAGCATTTAATGTCAATCACAATCAATTTATGATAAACTTCTTTTTTTAAATAATGCAATATGTACTATTTAATCCATAGATAGAGGGACTTTTGGATTCATACCTTTCCATAAGGTATTAGTTCAAAAGTGAAAGTTAACGGAAAGACTCGGATTCGAACACGTGTATTACGATTTCGATGTTCGTCAGTCCATCCACCGACTTAAGTGGACCTTTCACACGTTGTTTGTAGATACATGCATTTCAATATTCCCGTGAGTCATTTATCACACATTCTCTGCTTCTCAATTGCGCTCTGTTTTAATTACTATTACTATCGATATTTCAGGCCTGGTGTCAGGTGATTGGCTGGACACACAACCCTGTTCCAACTGAGCGCTATTGCAAGCCTCACTCTCCGCTGAGAAGCAAACAACGTTCACTGTTAGATGGAGCTTGACCGACATGGCACAGCACTCACCATTAAAGTGAATTAAGTCTGACACTAAGAAAAATTAATTACTCTTCGCTAACAACCGTAGTCACAATATCAGATTGCTATTGTTGTAAATGCTTCGCGCTAAACGTAACCAAATACGAAAGTAGTTTTATTAAAAAATAAGGCCTACTTTTTTTTTCTATTGTGTCCAAATGGATCACTGGAGATTGATTGCAAATTATTGTTATGGTTTCTTATCCTATGCATTCACCATCTGAAGAGTTTGTCTCTCTTTTGCAGATACTGACGGTGTTGAACTCTATTATTATTATTAGTCGACTGTAGTCGGCGTTATGGATCTCAATAACCCGTGCCAAACCTCCCTATCAAGCATTGCAGTCCCTTGCAAGGTTGGATCAAATACAATTGTATTTGTATTTTAACTGTATTTAAATGCAATTTTAATGTAATTGTATCCCTATTTGTATTTTAACATCACAAGAAAAAGTAATTTGTACTTGTATTTGTATTATAGCATACAGGAAAATAGTATTTTGTATTTGTATTAATATTTGAGAGAGAGAGAGAGAGAGAGAGAGAGAGAGAGAGAGAGAAGGATGTACGTCACACAGACGAACTATGACAGTTCACATACATGTTGCGTTCATGTACCAGGGTACCAGCCACGACCACTCTCAGTCATTTGTATTTTGAGATTGAGGAAGAGAAGTATTTGTATTTGTATTTGTATTTTTAGACTTAGGAATAAAAGTATTTGTATTTGTATTTTTGGTAACCTGAACGAAAGTATTTGTGTTTGTATTTCAATAGTTAAATGTCAGTGAGGCCCTCACCACTGATACCTACATCTCTAGAGATGACATCAGGAAATGACAGTTTTCTTGCTCTCAGATTATTAGAACGTGGTTTTCATAGAAGAAATGAGAATACCGCAGTTTTAGCGTGGTAGCACTGTGCAGCAAATTGCACTATTCGAGATCTTACGGGCGTAGAGACACAGGGGAGATTGTGATAGATATCCGATATTGAGAAAAATGTATGTCAGGAGCAGAGATGCATTATTCAATCCATCCAGGCTACTTGGTCGAGTACAAACTCAAGTTAGGCACAAAAACAATCATTATAACTTTTGGCTTTTGTAATAAGTGTTGCCCTTCATCTAGATAAGTTGTTCTCATTAAGTTGACGGGTATCATCTGCCCACAAGAACGGAAAGTGAACTTAATAGTTTTAATTTGGATTTGAACTCGTGTAATACAACTTCAGAGTCCTAGCTTTAACCATTGCTCCGGCCTCGATGTCTCATCATATTAGCTATAAGATGTTGGTCTGAAGGTCTATGTCACACAAAATCTTTCTTTCTGTTACGTACAATTAAGGGGCAATTGAATGCTTATACCCGCCTGGACATCAATTCTTTTCCTGGAAGTGCAGATTTTGTGTATTTTATAGAACTTAATGATAACAAACAAGTTTTAATAAAATCAACTTTGATGGCAGTGAAATATTTTATCAGTGGATATAAACTTGGTCAGATTTCGGAAAAAAAACTAGCCAAAATTTCAACATCCTTTTTGCCATCATATTTTTAAACAACGGGCAGATTGGTGAAACATTGGTAAAAGCTTGGACTCTGGAATCGTACTACGTCAGTTCAAATCTCTGTCAAAAGTATTACATTCACATTTAGCAGCCTTGGGCATATGGGGCTTGTTAACTCGGAAGAGCAATTAGGTTAAGGGCAACACTGAATGCAAAAAGCCCAGGTATACAAACCCCGTAAAAATGGTTTTGTGCCAAACGTTTGTTGGTGCTCGACCAAGAAGATATAATATCTTTAAATAACGAATTAATTAAACAAAATTTCACTTGGAAAAATTTATGAATTATGTTATTGTTATGGCTTGAAAAGCCACAAAAAAGACAGAACAAGTGTTGGGTTTAAGCATGCTTTAGAAAGAGCAATTAGGTACAGAGTAAGGGTAAGAAGTGTTGGAAGTGCTTTACTATTCAGCCAAACAAGTAGTGTAACTCCAGAATTGACCACTACTTTGGATCGTTAGAAGTCCTAATTTACATAGACGCTGGCTAAGTCCATTTTGCGAGTGGTTTCAGCACAACAGTTGTGTAATTACTAGGGCTGCCATGATATGCTTTTATTAAAGTAAATTCTGATCACATGCATGACTATTTCGCGATTTTACCATTCCATTTAATTCTTTAGTTACTAGTACGGCTGTGATAATATGTTTCTATTAAAAACTATTCTTGTCACAGACTTGACTGTTTTGCAATTTTACTATTCCTTTTAATTTTTTTTAATTCTTTAAATATTAGTAGGAATGGGATTATATGATTTTATTAAAGAATATTCTGGGCACAGATTTGTTTATTTTGCAATTTTACCATTCCTTTTAAATTTTTACTTATGGGTAACTGTGACAATATATTTTTATTTAGAATATTCTTGCCACAGCTGCTCTAAAAATTATATAATATTTGTTTAATACGACCATTGCTTTTACAGTTCATTGAATGTGTCTTTAATTTCGACGACAACGCAGTCTAAGACAGGTGGGAAAGCAGATTTAAAAATATATCAAATTCGCGGTTTTAACGATTATCAACAAGGATTAATGAATGTCCTGATATTTTTGACTATTTTTAAAATGGCCGATCTTTCGAATGGCAATCCACTGTAATTCCAGCCTGTTTAATAGATCATCTAATTTCCGTTGTGCCGTGTTCCTGGCAGAAGACGATATCCGATCCAATCAGATAAACACTTACAATCGAGACTCCATTTCTTGTGCGAATGTCAAGACACATTTTTCAATATCGATTCGTAGTATTTTCCTTAATACAGCAGAGACTGTCCACCTGATGGCGTAGAAAATGCAATTCCTACCTTTTCAAGCAGGTCCACACTAGCTATATTCAAATTCCATCTTTGGCGGTCAATGTGGCCCGATAGTTAGGCAGTCGGATTTTGGAATCCAAGTCGTTCTTTTTACGTTGACATGTCGACTAATACCCTTGGGAAAGTTATGAATACCCATGATCCATCCATCTATGGTTTAAATAATGTAACTTTTGTTATTCAAAAAACTATGTGTTTATTATTTTATACAAATATTTATACATATGTTTATCAAAAGAATTATTGTTCTAGGCATTAAAATGACTTAAAAAGGTTTAAATTCCGTTAAAAACAAAGCAAACAAACAACTTACATTCCATCTCTCATCTTTCTTTAAAAATAAAATCACATTAAACTCATGGCTTTGTAATAAATATTACTTACAGTTATGGATTTGCGCAGCGAGGATGGACAAGTGGTAACATTTTGGATTCTGAAATCGTATAACACGAGTTCAAATGCCTACCAAAACAAATACATTTACTTTCAGCTGACTCACGCAGGTGATGCCTGTTAATGTAACAGGGTCAAGATGTAAAGGATTGATAAAAAAAACTTGGGTGGATGAGGCCCATTAACTCAGTGAGAGTAACTCTTCTGGGTAAAGGATAACACTGATTACAAATTTAGATAAATCCATCTGTTTATGGATTATATAATTTTTTATGTTCCGTGTTGTTTACTCGAGTTAAACCACTGCCCGTGAATCCTTCAATGATTATACACAACTTTGAAAAACAGTTGTTTGTTTGTTTTTTTACGGCATATTAAACTTTTTGGTCACCTAATGCTGATTAATGATAATTGTTTTTTTTTTGTTAACGCGTAGTCATTGTTTTTTTTTTTTTGTGGGGGAACAAACCTCAAGATGAACTCTTCCAGTCACTATATATGTGATCTCTCTCGTCACCCAGCGAAAGAGAGCGGGTTCCAGCTAGCTGCCAGGAGCCGCTATGCTGCCAGGCCATTTACCACAACTTATGTATTTTTTGTAACATATTTGTTAACTTTTAATACTGTCGTCTTGTTTCTTATATCTATACTGTACAACACTATACTCGACAACATAATTCACAACCATAACAGTTTTTTCCCCAATGAAGCCATAGGTTATATAAGGATTTATACCCTTCCAAAGGGTATTAGTTCAATTATGAATACAAATGGAACGACTAGGATTCCAACTCGCGTATTTTGAGTTCGATTGCCTACACAGTAGACCAAATGGACTTCCTCCAGTTTGGCAATTGTAATATATTATATTCACTTGGTCGAGCCAATTCAGACACAAGGCCAATTTTACCCACTCTGGTTACCTGACCTTTTTGCATTCAGTGTTGCATTTAATCTAGATAAGTTGCTCTCACGAGTTAACGAGTCCCATCTCCCTGATCACCTATAGGTGAATATAATGGTTTTGGGTAGGATTTGAACTTACCTACTACGATTCCAGAGTCCAAGCTTCTACCAATGCTCCACCCTCGCTGCCCGAGGAAGTTGTAATATATATCAATGATGGCAACGCGTTGCTTTCTGAAATAAATGTGTTCTGTTCACTGAGTCATGCCACTCGGGAATTGCATATTTTGTAATTACAAGAGCATTTTTATAAAGCTGTTCATTGGGTGTGAAAAACTCGGTCAACAAAGATTACGTGTCAAAGAGAAAATGTGATGTTAAATGAAATTTACTAGGATTGGTAAATCCTTCCCTTCAAGATTAACTCAGATTATATTCAATAACGATTGTTGAAGTGTAACTGTGTTTAAGGCTCGATACAAGACATATGTCAAAAGGAAGTTAATGAAATATATGTATTAAAAAACAGAGCAGAAACATACATATAATAGTTTGGGCAGCAACGGTGGAGCATTGGTAGAAGCTCGGGCTCTGAGATCGTGTTACGCGAGTTCAAATTCCAATCAAAACTATTACATTCACCTTTAACTGCCTCGGGCAGATGGGTCTCGTTAACTCGGGAGAACAGCTCATCGAGGTGAAGGGTAACACCGAATGTAAAAATTCTGGGTTAGATCACGTAAAAATGGCCTTGTGCCAAACCTGGGTGAGTGCTCACCAAGTAAATATAATACATACAATAGTAGTTGTAATAGCAGTACCACCTATGAGCTCAAGAGTTTGTCTCGGTCTTTGTTTAACGTTTATCTAGCGGTAAGAATTCATAACGTAAGAATTAGTAACAGGCTCCATCCTCTCTCAAGTCTCTGTGTAAGACTTATATTTATAAAACGAAAAGGTTTATTGTGTAAGGGTAGATATGTCACCGTAACAAAACCTAGTCTATCACCCCTACCTTCGCTTAAAGCTTACATTTATAATTAAAAAAAAGACAAGTTCATTACGTAAGGGTAGGTACGTCTACCATAACGGACTCCGTTCTCTATCAAGTCCCCATCTAATAGTTGGATTTATAAAACAAAAAAAGTTCATTAAACTACAAGTAGATTTATTCGACGTAACAGAATCTTGTCTTTTTCCCCTTTGTCTAAAATTTATATATATAAATAGGAAGAGTCCATTATGTTAGGGTAAGTAAGTTCATCATCACAGACATCAGCATATGCAATCAAATATTAAATCAATGTATCCAATATTTTCGAGTTTGTTTTACTCATAGTTTTCCTTCAATATAAACTTTTTAAACTTTGATTTTGTAATTGCTATTTCAAATATAAGTTAGAGTAGTAATATGAATAAACTGACCAAATTTTAGGTAAAATCTTAAACCCTCATTTGAGTTATGAAGTACAATGTATCGTATCCAATACTTCTGCGTGCAACTGTAAATATGGTCTGATGATCGTACAGGCGTGAAATTAAGATTCACCAACGGCCTCCGATTTTATAATTGTATTTACTTTCTCCCTATATATATATATATATATATATATATATATATATATAG
>JAUZSX010353200.1:0-10046 GCA_034780655.1 Idiosepius hallami
TTAGTTACGGGAAAGATTAAGATTTATAAAAAGCAATAATAAAATTATTAACGCAAGTTACGCTTAATACAAGTCTGCGACTTTTTGGAGTTTGTTTTTATCAGCATCAACACTAGAGTTCTCCTTCTTAGCCATGCTTTCCTCGTATTCATGTAATAATCCAGCCCACCAATAACTGCATTTTCCTAAATCTGGCCCACCGACTGGAGAAGTTGCCCACCCCTGCTCTAGCTGTTTAGAAAATTAAATCACAATAGTCATGTTTTTTGAATTTTGTTTGTACGTAGAGCTCTTCAGAAAAAAAAACTACAATAGTTTTTTTAATGATTCAGATAACTAAACATTTTTTAAGTACGATACTGTCTCTCTATATAATAGGCAACACGGGGAAAAGCTTTAAAAAAGACTTGAATATAAAACAAAGCATTAGAACTTAGTTTAGAATTTGAAAATGCTTTATGAATGATTTTAATATAAAAAAAGCATTAGAATTAAATTTAGGATTAAAAAGACAATAGAAATTAATTTAGTATTAAAAAGTATTAGAAATCAGTTTATTATTAAAATGCTTTAGAAATGAATTTAGTATAAAAAAGCATTAGAATTAAATTTAGTATTTAAAAAAGCATTAGAAATTTAGTATTAAAAAGTATTAGAAATCAATTTAGTATAGAAAAAAGCATTAACTTCTTTCCGAAATAATAGGTTTCCTTAAATACTATAGCCGCTAGTCTCTGGCGCCCAGTTAGGCAATACTTCTAGTAATTGACAAAAATCTTTATATGATGTTTGAAATTAGACCAAGTTATTCAAATTTTTTATAAATATTTTCAGGGACGATATAATTCGAGATTTTTGTTACTTAATATTTTATTAATAGAATGTGCATTGAGGGTCTTGGATAAACATTTTTGTCCATAAACATTATTTGTTACTCAAAGTTTATAGTGAATGGATTTGTACATTCGTTCATAGTAAAGGTTAGTGTGATCCAATTGCCTGCACTATATTTTGACCTTCTGCAACTTTTGTGTGATCATAGTGAATGTCCTCGAAGTGATATGCTCGGCCGATTTCTTGAACTGACACGAATATGGGCATCCATACTGCGAATCCTATCTGATATCAAGCATTCAAATAAAACAAGGATATCTTTTTCAATGCATCACAGACTTTTTTGAGAAAATCAATGATTCCGTACACAGGACGGTGAATGGATTTCTACATTCATGCATGCATTCCACAGTAAACCTATTGATTTTTTACCGACTTTTCGAATGATAGGGTCATATAATATGAAGGACCTCTTAAGAAGATCGGGAAAAATCCATTCCATTGGTGTTCACTCGTTTTATAGTATGACTGCCTCCGTCTTGGTTCTGTGGACCCTGTCGGGAGGACGCCTGTGCATGTTGTCTTTTAATGTGGGGAGACTGATGCACCTACAGACACCACACGCCCCCTTGACAGAGGAGAGCCTGGTTCCAATGGCATGGAGGTCATCCTCTGGTTCACCCTTCACCCGCCTTCAGTGTCGCTGTGTCACTGTGGACATCATCCACCACATCTGCCGTTGAGGTGTTGCACTATTTAATCCATAGCTTGAGGGAAGATAGGGATTCATACCTTGGGAAAAATATCAAACATTCAACACACAAAGGTACAGATTGGCACAGAATATGAAAACTCCGATGCTCGTAGCGAAACGGATAGAGGCGTGTGAGTCTCTAAGGTTCCACGTGAGCATTGTTGGAAGATAGCGGTTTCAATTCCGACCCAGGTCATCCAGAGGGATTTACTTGGTCACAAAAACGTGGTTCGATAGACAACAATTATGGAATACAGTAATTACTAAGAATTCGGTGACGAGACCCAGCATTCCTATCTGGTGTTATGGTTGAAAATACCTGAAGACGGTATGAGAGAGACTAGGCCGAAACGTTGTGTAGAAACATCAAAAAACATACTAAAATGAGGAAATAAAGTTAATTACTAAATCATATCTGAGGTTAGGGTTAAAAACACCTGAAGACGGCATGAGGGAGACTAGGCCGAAACGTAGTGTAGAAACATAAAAAAGGCCCTACTAAAGTGAGTACAATAGTCCGAATAATAAAGTTAATTCCTAAATTACGAAGCCTCATCTCAAAAATAAAAACTATAATGGAAACAATGGAGTTTAACGGTTTATGAAAGGTCAACATGACTTTTAAACATAGAAACGTTTTTAAGACAGCAACAGATATTTAAATTGTGATGTAATCATAAATTAATGTTTTATGATCCGTTGTATTTTCTTTGTAAATGTAATAGAGAAAATTCTGTGTTGCTGTTGTTTACTTAATAATGGCTATGAAATGTTTTGTTGAAATTATGAACCAAAATGATTTGTGATAGAAAGAAAAAAAAACATAACGCATTTGTTTAGAGTTAAATACAAAAAAAATAACTTTAAATTCATCTAAACTATTTAACAAGCATTGGATAGAAAATTGGAACCATTAAGAAAAAAATAACACCTGAAGGAAGATATTAAAAAAGAAAATTATGTTTTAGATTAAAATAAAATGGAAAAATCTAACATAATATGCAGTTAGCTGTCGCCACAAAAAAATTTTTTTTTTCGAATACCCGTCTTTCAAACATGTGCTAAAAAGATTATGAATGAAAAAGAAAACGGCCTTTAGAGTAATATAAAGACGAATAATTGAGAAAAAATGTCATATAAAAATTAATTTCTAAAGTAATTTTTTAATGAATAATTTTGAGAGTGAAAATATATAATTTATTGATTCAAGGCGGTTTTTAATGGTTTTTCTACGTAAAAGATAATGTGTTTTGAAAGCAATTTTTTGAAATTCTCTTAAAATCGGCTTTTTACTCGAATTAAAAATTCTTTAGTTGGAATATTTTTGTTGTTTTTTTATCTAAAAATCATTTTTTTTCTTAGACTTATATTTTTAAAACATTTTTTTACGAACAGCTACCTATGAATTAAAATTATTTTAAGAATTGAAAATATAGTATACGCATTACAACTTTTACTTGCTTGTACAATATAGATTGAAAAATATTATTACAGTTTGATTTTTTATTGTACAACTTCTTAATTTTGGGGTCGGGGCGGCAAAGTATCTTGTTAAAAAAAATAGGATTGTGTTCCTTTATGTGTGTGCTTTTTGGATTTTGTGTGTTTGTGTGTGTGCATGAATATGAGTCTATCCACTGGGCTACGTCTACTGTCCAAATTGTTCCGTCTACGTTAACATTTCGACAAATACCCATGGGAAAGTTATGAAACCCTATCTTCCCTCCAGCTATGGGTTAAATAGTGCAAGACCTCTACGGCAGATGTGGCGGATGATATCCACAGTGACACAACGAAACTGAAGGCGAATGAAGGCGGCAACAGAGAATGGCCTCCAGTCGTCATGGTTCTCTCCATGCCATAGGAACAAGGTCCTCACGTGCGAAGGGGCCGTGTGCTGGTGCATCAGTCTCCCCACGTTAAAAGACATCACACACATGCGTCTTCCCAAAAGGGTCCACAGAACCCAGACGATGGACAGTCATACTTGACCACGAGTGACCGCCATGATATATGTGAGTGGGTTTTTTTGTGTGTATGTTTTTTTCTATCATAAGATGTTAAAAAACCTGTTTTTTAACAACCTTACTGAAGTCGGCCATGTTTTCAAGTCTTCACTGCAGAAGTAAAAAGAAAGTCGGAACCGAAATGTATATAAAAATTAAATGTTTAATTAGATCTTATTAAAACGACTGAAAAAGGCCTGAGGGCCACTAGGCAGAAACGTTGTGTATGAATTCATCAAATCACCAAGATGAGGAAAAAAGTCCGAAACAAACATTTAATTTCTTTACTAGGAAACCTCATCTCAAAAATAGAAATAATAACAGAACGTATAGTAACTGAACGTACATATCCAGTTTTTTTTAAAGAAGTTAATAACGGAACGTATAGTAACTGAACGTACATATCCAGTTTTTTGGAAAGAAGTTAATAACGGAACGTATAGTAACTTGACGTACATATCCAGTTTTTTTAAAGAAGTTAATAACGGAACGTATAGTAACTGAACTTACATATCCAGTTTTTTGGAAAGAAGTTAATAACGGAACGTATAGTAACTGAACTTACATATCCAGTTTTTTTTAAAGAAGTTACATGGAATAGAACGGATAACCCGAACTGAACAAAGAGCAAGTCCCAATTAACTCCACACGAACCTGTTTTCACTGGAGGACACCGATTCATTCGAAAATGCTAAATAAAAAGATTATTTTCTGGATCTTTCATTCTAATTGGTTGTTTAGGGGTCAATCGATATGACAATTTGCAATATCTTGCAAACAATCTCATCAAAAGTGTTCAAAAATCGAATTCCATCGCCATGCAATGAAGTTTGCTTTAAACACGCAAACATTGTCTTTTTTTCAGCATTTTTTCAATCTATTTGCTTATTATGTCCCTGGCGGCAATTCGTTTTTCATTAAGTTTTCACGTCCATTTCTGAATAAAAAATATTCTAAAGGCTATATCGAATGCGCTATATTATTGTTGTTGTTGTTGTTTTTGTTGTTGTTAAATCATATAAAATGATTTCGTTATAAGCCAATATAAAAATTCCCGTGCATAGTCATGTTAAAATATTTTTGTCCTTGTCCTAAGTAATAAAAAAAACAACTCTGAACTAGTAATATATATATATATATATATATATATGTGTGTGTGTGTATATATATATATATATATATATATGTATATGTATTTGTATATATATGAGTGTATATATATACTTTTGAAGAAAATAAATCTTTTTATAATAATTGTTAAAAAGAAGAAGACTTATTTGAATATTTTAAATACCTGTATATATATTTCGCCTATTAAGTCATTATCAAAAGGATGATTAATTAATTTATTTTAAACAAAAGGAAAAAGCAACATTTTTAAAAATGAAAAAATGAAATGTTTATATTTTGAAAATAAAGTTGTCAAGGAGACTGATGAAATGATATTTATATACAAAATGATTCAGACTACTAAAAAATTACCTATGTATGGTACAGTCTTTCTATTCAATCGGCAGAGTGGCAGGATGATAGACGTATGAAACAAACCGCTCTCTGGATGCAGTCTGTTCAAAAACAAAATTGACCATTCAATTCAAGATAATTCTCTATATCTGCAGTCTGAGGGCCAACATTTATGAATTACTATACATATTTACATGCATACATTATACATATTAGGACTTGGGGTGCGGATATAGAGAAATACCCAATTTATTTATAATAACTTATTTAATAAATCTAGCTTAATAATTAATAATTATCCCCCCTTTCAAGATTTCTGGAAAAAAAAACAGAACAATATTTCTTGCGAAACTAACTTAGGAGAGTGCAACTTTCATACCATATATTCTTAATTTTTCTTCACCTCCACCATCCCTATTCATATTTCTTATCAGGCATATTCGTGCAAAACATTCCATGGCCCAACATTAAAAGGTATCCCTGTCCTACATCCATACTTAAAAATAGAAATAATTAAATCACCATAAGGCAGCAGCATTGAAGCAAAAAAAACAAAACAAAACAAAAATTACATATATTGTAAGAACTCAACTTTATCATTAAAAAACATGACAAAACATCCGTCATAAAACGAACTTTGAATCTACTTACTTAAAAGCCTATAATTAATTACAAAAAATGCTACATCTAATACATTTAATTAGTTTAAAAAAACATCACCCAAGAGTCATTCATTTTAGTTATCAATTAATACGATTTTCATCAATTATCAATTAATACAATTTTCTTACTATAATATGTGCAATCACAACTTGTTATCGAGTGTAATTAATATGAATCATCTATTATCTCTTGAGTGCAATCAGAAATGAAATGCACTCATCTACCTCATCATCTTTCAATAATAATTACGTCGTCCACGAAATGGCTTCCCATTCTAATTTTTTAGTTTGGGGTAGAAAGTAGGACATAAGATTTTGAGTATGCACAGTTTATCTATAATAAACATAAATGCACAGTTTATCTATAACACATTTCTGTTAACTGCAAAATAAGATGTAAAAATATCACTTTCATAAGAATGAATTACCATGATCACAGATAAAGACCAAATTGGTCATTTGAAAAACCATGTACATTTGGGTTTGTTTGTTTGAAAGGTGATCAGATTTTCTGATCAATTTAATGCTGGGACTATTTTACACAAGTTATTTATTTTGTTTTGGGAATGTATATTTTAAAAAATTAGTTCAATGTATTATTCAAACCAACACTAGATGGCCAGGTGCTAAAGAAAATCCAAAGATTTTTTAAATAGTTTTTTATTTTCAGAATATAAACGGTGGTCATCAACGAGAATTTAGAAGTATATTTTACGGCTACAGTTGTGCGTAATCACAAGCACAGATGCAGCTGTCCAACTTCAAACATAATATATATATATATATATATATATATATAGCATTTATGTAAGTGTGTACAATCATTATCTCTTTGATTTACTGCATTAGAATATTGTTGTTTTTTTTTAATTAAAAAATCATCTAATATTAAAATCTCCGATGAAAACAAGTTGATGGACGAGTAATTCAAATTCAAAGCATGATATGTTGTCCCTAGAGAAATAAATTTGCGTTGATTCTAAATCTTAAACACGATACGGCCATTTACATTATTATTTCTCAATCATTGCTTCATTTTTCTTTCATTATTGCATTAGATAATCTCAACAAAAATTAGTCACGACAAGTCAAGATGGAAATGTATAGTTTCAGATATTTACTTGAAATTTGATTCCTGATATTAACAGCATAGATATAGCGTAATTTATTTCATTGATAAAACTACGAAAGTTTAACTTACCTTTCTTTCGATTGATTTTTTAGGAAACTAATCTAGTGTTAAGAATCTATTATTTTAACCCTTTGAAACCTGAAGGGCTGATACATTTTCCTTGGGGAACAAAGGTTAAAAAGACACACAACGATATTTAGGCCTTAATACGGTCCTCTAATGAAATGGCTCTGAGCGACTAGTTGGTAAAGCCAGGTTCCTAAGGTTTAATATGCCACATAGAACGAAGTATATTTTAGTTTAGCTATCTTGAAATATTATATAAAACCCTTTGAAAAAAAATGCCAAGAAATTCTTGTTAACACATAAAACATGTTTTTATTGTGTTTTAGAAAGCTGTGATGAAAAGCTGGATCTTTAAAAAAGTTTATAGAGGATTTATTGACTCCGATGAAGATGGTAAATGGTAAATTCCATTATTGCAACGCATATAGAAAAAGTCATCTAAAATTTTATAGAAATATGATTTTTTAAGTGTATCCAATACTTTGAGTTTGTTGATTTATTTCTTTTCTTAGATATAAATTTTTATTTTGTAATTACTGTACCAAATATTGGTTAGAATAGTAATAGTAATATACTGACCAAATTTTAGGAAAAAATCTTAAACCCTATTGAAAGTGATGAAGAGAAATGTAATGTATACAATACTTTTGCGTGGCACTATATATATATATATATCGGGGGATTTATTTTAAACCATACCCCCCTTTTTTTTTCCCTCTCCCAACTTTTCTTGTAAATAATAATTGTATATAATTTATTTTAGTCGATATTTTAATTAACTCATATCCCCCGTTTCTCACTTAAATTCTTGTCTTTTATTACCTACTGCCATCGATTAGCCCTGATGAGAGATGGCCGAAAAAGCTTTAGGCTCTTTAAATCCCTTCCTAATTTTTAAAGCCATAGTTAAATTTTGTACCAGCAAACATTTGTTTATTTGTTAGTCATGACTTTGATGTGTTTATTCAAACCAAGTTTGATTAAAAATAACACAATTCTCCTGTCTAGTTATTTTTCTTTATTTGTTCCAATTTTCTGGTAAGTGTCTTTGTTTCAGGTTTAAAAGAATTCAAACATATCCCTGATATCAGGAAAATGGAAAAAAAAAACCCCAAAATAATCAGACGGGAGATCACTGTTTTTTTTTTTTTAGATCAAACTTGTTTAAATGAAAACATGCTGCGCAAATACACACCCACACCCAGCATATGCACATTGTGTGTATGTGTGTATGTGTGTGTGTGTATAGTGTGCGGATAGTGTCTTGTCACATCTGAACTTTTCCAGTTGACACCAAACAAGACGTTAATGCGCAAATAGCAAATCTAAAAAAACTAACTTAAAATTCAAATAATGTTAATTGGCCTCCTGTCTGCCTGTTGTTACCCACATATTGTACGGTAACTCATTCCTCTTGCTAGACTGTAATTATCTGGGTTCAGAGAGATGGAAGGCAAAGAAGTTGAGACAGAGGTCAAAGAAAAGTGTGCTTAAGTCGACTGGAGTGGCGGGATGTCCCTTTTGGGTGAGAGACCTGTCTCATCGATAACAATTATAAGGGAGGGGATGTCTACTTGGGACAGGGGATAGGCAGTCAGGCTTTGGAATCATAGCATGCAAGTTCAGACCCCAGTCCTAATGGCTATGCTCATATTTTGACTAATACCCTTGGGAAAGGCATGAATCCTCACATTCCCTCCAGGTATGGGTTAAATAGTGCACATTGTTGTTTAGAAAACTATGTGTGTACATGTGCATTCCATTTCATCAACCATTACATCTAGTTGTATGTTGGGCAGCAAATTTGTCTCTTTGCTATTTCCGTAGAATACTTGTAGATCATGAAAGAGTCGCTAGCCAACTCCCAGTCTGGAGAACCTTTTGTCGACTTTTAAAATCAGTGTTGCCCTTCACATAGATGAGATACTCTCCCAAGTTAACGAGTCCCATCTGCCCGAGTCAGGTAAAGGCAGATAGAATGATTTTGTCTGGGATTTGAACTCGCGTAATACGATTCCATAGTCTGAGCTTTTACCAATGCTGTTGCCCTTCACATAGACGAGATACTCTATCGAGTTAACGAGCCCCATCTGCCCAAGGCAGGTAAAGGTAGATGCAATAGTTTTGACTGGGATTTAATATGATTCCGAGCTTTTACCAATGCCCCACCTCACCGCCTATACATTTTTTTTCAACCTTACATAGCCGGAACCAAGCGGTGACCTATATTTTTGGAAAGAAGAGAGAATAAAAATTGCAAAAAAAAAGAAAAGAAAAAAGAAAGGCAAACTGTGCTTTTTGCTTTTGAGATAATAAAATTTTAAATTTCACGATAGTTTATCTGTTTTAATCCATTCATATTAAATTCCTAATTTGGCGGTCCTTCTTGAACTTTCCGGTGTTGCTGCTTGAAACTATTTGTACATATATATATATATAACGTTTAAGTAAAAATGTTAAAATAAAATAGATAATTAATTTTTCTTAAGACAATATGAAAAAAGTTTTGTCCTAAAAATGGCCATTTTTGTGGTTGCAAATGAACCATTGTGTGCAGTGCAATTGCAATATACGGGCAACCGGGCCAATGTAAGTAGCAACCAGCAGGAGAGCACCAATGTTTTGGCCTTGTCTTGATAATGCAAAAGTCCTGTTGTTCGTATGCAGTGAGTGTTCGTATAAGGTTGTACTTCTCTGTATAAAAACGAGACGTTTGGCGAACACGTGACTAGTCAGTTCAAGAATTTGCGACGTCCGGTGCAAATGGTGGTGTTGGTGTGCCACTGGTGCATATTTTTTGGTGTTGTTACGTTTTGTTTCTCAACACGCGTGTATGTTGGACCGTATTTTTCAGTTTACAGATATTATTTTTGGAATGACCTTTATCGTTTATAAACACATTTTTGGCCAACACTAAAAACAACACTTGTAAAAAAAATATTTTAAAAAACTTCATATATTACATTCCAGGCTTATTCTAAGATATTCTAGGTAACTATTACCTTAGGCAAAAACCATCGGGAGAAGTAGGTATTATAATTTCCCCTAATATTATTGTTGTGGTGCCGAGTGGTAAGCATCAATTTAAGGGACACGAAGTTAGAGAATATAGTCGATAGAACAATCAT
>JAUZSX010353211.1:0-10046 GCA_034780655.1 Idiosepius hallami
CACACACACACACACACACACACACACACACCCACACACACACACACACACACACACACATATATATATATATATATGTGTGTGTGTGTGTGTGTGTTCATAGAACTAGCCATATTGGTAGCGAGTAAATAACACAGAATGATATTTAATGGTATTGATCTCTTCTCGGTTCCGTACATGGCAGTCTTTGAGGTTGTTGTTGTTGTTGAGCAGGAAGAACAGATCCGGGGAAGGTACCATTCGGCTATCTTCGAATCTAAGAATTCTTGACACACTTTCTCGAACTTTTGGGACAAGCTAAAAAATGTTACCAGGCATACGATAGATATTTATTATTTGATTAAACTCTTCAGTATGTTGGGTGGGGGAAGAATCAGTTGCACCCTTTAAAGTGGTGCGAGCAGCCTCAGGGATTATTTTACGTCTGTACAGCAACCTCGGTACGGTCAAGTTACGTTGGAGTTCGAAGATGGCCGAATGGTACATTCTGCAGACCCGAAAGCTTGCAATTTGATGACAGAAAATACTTGGAAAATGGTGGTCTTTATTTGGAGGGCATTTTTGTTGTTTTGGTTATTGCTTGGCTAGTAAAATTTCAGAGTGTTTACGAACTTTTTGTTTAACCTTATATTATAGCTTTAGGCAATAGCCTCACGAGGAGATGAGCTGGGCACTTTTTAAATGCTATAGTGGAAAAAACACGTCTGTAGCAGCAGGTTAACTGATAGGCCTATTGTTAGAATCTCGGACTGATCTCAGTTAGATACGGGTCCGATCCTGATTAGAAGACTCGTTGTTTGCGTAGCTGTACTGACAAACGGTGGATGTAGTGAATAATGTCGCTGTGAATAAAAGGCTGTAAGAATAACACTGGTTCCAAAATGACGGATGGATGAGGCCCGTCTCACCCATTGAGAATATTTCATCTAGGTGAAGTCAACACCCAGAAATATAATCAGCACGTAACTGAGGTTTATTAAAATAATTTTCGGATTTAGAAAAAAAAATTACGCCAATTTTCTCGGAAGTAAAAAAAAAACTAGAAGTATTGCCCGGCTTTGCCCGGCTTTGCCCGGCTTTGCCTGGCTCCGGGGACTTGCCGATATTTTTTTTTCAAAAACGCTTCGTGTTTGAAAATGAATTATTTTTACTTAATTTCTAAAAACTCTTCTCCCTTATTTATTTACTTGTTATTTTTTAATTTAAAAACGGTTCTTCTTTTTTAAGGGTTGAGGGGCCGCAAGGCGCGTCTGTGTCGGGGCTGCTAAGTGGCTAAACACGCACAGCACTGGCGGCGATCAGTAATAATCAGCGATCGTTCAGCGAAACCATATTATAATTCTAGTATCTACGAATGTCCAGACTGGAAAATAAAACATGTTCACGCTGATAGCAAATCTCTATGAGTCACTCTATTCAATTCAATGTTCATGGAAAGGAAAGATCATTACAAGAACAACAAAGATAGCATCGTCGTTCGTTCGTATTTCCATTTCACTCGATAAAAGAACGTAATTAGAAAATAATGCATTTTCGCCTCTTTTCGTAATTCTTTTATAATTTATTAGTTATTCGTTTTTTTGACGTTTTCATCAAAAACAGTTGTTGGGAACTACATAAGCTTTTATATCGATGGTTTATTCTGTCTAAGTTATGAAAAGCTTTTTTTATTTTTAACCCTTTCAACCCTAAAGGGCCGATATATCGGCCTTTGTAATCAAAAGCAAAAAAGACACACATTTCGACCCTAATATGTTTTTTTTAATGGAACGGCCCTAAGTGACTACTTGGTAATATTGCTAAGTAAGGTTTCAACGGTGGAGGCTGAAATATCCTCGGGTGTGTGTTTTTCTCTTGCCTTAAGTCGCCAGGGCCGATATATCGGTTCTTTAGGGTTTAATGGGTTAAACATATTTTCCCTAAACCAACTTGATTTAATTCCAGAGTTTGAAAAACAAATCTTTTAAGTTCACAAACGATGAAAGATTTTTCCAGCAAATCAGTGCCATGCCGTGTCGTGCTTAGTCACTTTGCAGTCCCGACGCAGAATGCGCCTTGCAGCCCTTTTATCCTAAAAGTGCAAGTTGCCCTCTCTCAACACCCTAGAGCCTTTGACTATCTATACATAAATATACAAATATATAAATATATAAAGAGATAAACATAGAGATGGATTGAAAGAATGTATATTTCAAGTGTGATAATGATTTTCTAATTAATCCAAACAATTAATTATTTTGGTATATTTTTGCATTAGAAATGATCTGTGGAGTCAAGAAGCCTTGCGGCCCGTAGGAGCTTGGACCCTCCCTGTAAAATTGCAGGGTCTGTGGGGGCCCTAAGCACGGCCATGTCTACTAGTTAAATAGACATTCCAGTCTCGTGGAACTCTCGATCATAGGAGGTAGAATGCATAAAAACGAGTTGGAGTATAATGGGGTCTGCGGGGGCTCTAAGCACGCCTCTGCAGAAAATTTCTTGTATAGTGAAAATATTAATTTAGCAGAAATTAACAACCAATAAGAGTTTTCTAAAGTAATTAAAATTGTTTTTTTAGTAGATTTTTAAAGTTGATGACCGTGCAGGCTAGAAATTGACAGTCACCGAAGGCCGTTGTTGACTCCGTGTTTTCACTTATGAAATATTATTTGCAAATTCAGGCACACCTAGTTCTTTGGCAATATTCATATCTATATAATTTCTTATATTTTTTATATTCAAAACGATTTTTCAAAAAATTAATTGAATTTTCTTTCCATTTTTAACATACGCAATTCTTATTTCTTCACTGTTTAGGCAAATACCAATCAAATGAATTAATTTTAACCAATCAAATTTGAAATAATCTTTCACTTCTGTCTCTTGACATTGAGCCAATCAGAGTAGAGAATCCGATTTTTTTTTTCAATATAATTTCAAAGTTTAGTCAGAAAGGATTTTTAAAAAAAATTTAATTTCAATCAAAGTCGCTTCGTGTCAAATTTTTTCGGATTTTTTCCACTTGGAATTTTACTGTTGCCATTTTGGATTTAAGTCGAAGTTGGCTGTTTTTTTTTTCAAAGGTAAAGTGAAATTTTTCAAAATATATACATGTATACTTTTGGTTGTGATACTTTTATTGTAAAATATCCTATCTTAGAATTGTAACATGAAAATATTTTTATGAAGTTACCAAGAGAAGAAATTTTGAAAATTTAATTCTCGGTAATTCTTATAATTTAAATGTTTTTCGGTACAAAATGGGCAACAAAGTCCCGAGTGAAACAACGAGAATAAAGATGTGTATGAGACACCGCTGCCAGGGCTTTTTATTTTTTTAGAGGATTTAGCGGGAATAATGTATTTATTATTATCATAAATTAATTAACAAGATTATTATTATTATTTAAAACAAAAACATTTTTTAATAATTCGTTTTTAGAAGGCGATCCGATACAGTAGATGTTTATTGTTTCGCCCTTCCGTAGATTTCTTAGGACAGACAGACAGACAGACAGCTGTGATAGACTAGTTGGTAATTCTGCTGAATTAAGGTCCAAAGCATGAAGTAATTTTTTACTAAGTTTTTAATCCCTTGAACCCTAGAGGGCCGATATATTGGCCCTGACGACATAGGCATAAAAAGACACACGAAATATTTTTGCCCTAATATGTTCCTTAAATATGACGGCTCTGAGTGACTAATTGGTAATTTTGATAAGTCAGGTTCTAACGGCGTAACCCCAGAAAGTGTGATGTTTAGTAATGGAAGAGTTTATGAACATATTTCGGTTCTGATATGAATTTCTGTCCGGATAAGAACGAAAAATGCTTACGGAAATATTTAATTGGTCTTCAGGAATGTAAGGCTTTGTTAAATAGTAAGGATCCGTCGCTATTCGTTTTTTTTGTTGTGTTATTGTAGAGGAGGGAAGTGGGAGTGCTACGGCCCAGGCTTCGATTTTTTTTCTTTTTTACTTATATCTTTTCAAAATATCTTGTGTGCTCTTTACAATACTAGTTAGTTACCTTTGTTCGCTAAATGTCCATTCATTCTTTCTGTTATTCTCCACTGAAGTCAAAAATCGCCTTCAGAGACAGAAAAGATTCATAAATGGAAGAAGACCTACCTCTAAAGATTTACCATGACGACTACCAAAACTTGCTTTACCTTTGGATCCTGACTTGGTGAAATTATCAACGAATCAAGCCAATCCTAGCCATTCTATGAGAGGACCACATTAAGGGCTAAATCTTAAGAATTGCTTGACTTGCAGAGAGAGGGGGGGAAGGAATTGTCGTTGCCCTGAATGAACGACACTGCCGTTTTCGCAGTTACGGAGTTTGTTTTCTACGAGCAAGTGAGTGCCGTGACTGCCGTGTTTCTTAGCCACTTTGTGGCCCGTCGCAAAATATGCCTTGCGGCCTCTTTATTCTAAAGAGGCGACTTCCCCGCCCTCAATATACTGGAGCCTTCGACTATATATACATACTTACACGGGCCGGGCAGCGACGGTGGAACATTGGTAGAAACTCGGGCTCTGAGATCAGATTACGCGAGTTTAAATCCCAGTCAAAACCATTACAGTCACCTTTAGCTACCTCGGGCAGATGGGGCTCGTTAGCTCGGGAGAGCAGCAGCTCATCTAGGTGAAGGGTCTGAATTTAAAAAGCCCGGGTAAGAGCACGTAAAAATGGCCTTGTGACAAACTTGGGTTGGTGCTCACCAAGTAAATATAATACACACACACACACACACACACACACATATATATATATATTTATAGGACAGATAGGCAGAAAAAGATGGATTGATTTCAAGTGTGATAATGATTTTCTAGTTAATCATAATTAATTATTTTTGTAATTTTTTGCATTACAAAAGATCTCTGAATCCAAGAAGCCTTGCGTCCCCTAGAAAGTTTGTCCCCTCAAAAAAAAAAAAACACAATTGCGGGGGTCTACGGTGGCTCTAAGCATGGGCATGGCCCTGTCTAGACATTCCAGTCTCGTGGAACTCTCTAGTATAGAAGGTAGAATGCAGAAAAACGAGTTGCTTCTCTACGGCATAGAAGTTGTTTGTTAGCAAGCTGGTTTGCTGGCTTGTCAGTTGGTTTGTGTCTTCATGAAAGATTTACTTTCTACCTTATTTGGCAAAAGTTAACTGTTTATTGTTCACCTTTACAAGAAAAGACTGTTTGTAAGCAACGTCCCCATTTCGTTGCAAGCCTTTACTGCCTTTTCTTACCCCCCCTCATCTTGTTGGTGAAATAATTCCGACAAAACGGGAGGTGAGGTTCGTTTGGCCTATTGGGTAGGCTGTTGTACTTAGGAATCGTTGGTAGGCGATTTCAAATGCTAGTCGTTCTATTGCGTTCATAATCGGACTAACACCCTTGAGAAAGGAATGGATCTCCACATTTTCTTAAGATTTTCAGCCATTTTAACTTAAAATTAAAAATCAATTTCCAACGAAGCTCCATTTAGCTTTTCTCATTTAGTTAGAGGTCGTTTCGTTTACTCTTTTATATTTTAGAATATTCCAATTGTTTATTGGAATTCAACTGTAGATGTAAACTATAAAAAAATTCTTCTTTTTATCGAAATCATGATGAACATTTCTTTTTTTTTTTCTTACTATTTACCAATTTCTTTTGTTGGATTTTCTTTATCATTACTTTGTGTAAAAGTAAAAGATTAACCCCAAAGTCGCTAAAGGTGATTCCGTGCATTCATTGTATTGTGTAGACTAGAATTTTCTTTACACGCAGAGAGCGAGCAAGCAAGCAAGCAAGCCACCTTCTTTATCTTCAATCACTGTGCCAAAATCTCACTGACGGCTGGCTGAACGAACCAAACCACTTCTCTTAATAAATTGACGAAAGTTCGAACAGTCTCTTCTACCCGTTCTTACTCTATTTAGTTGTTTATTTTTTAAGTTTTCCTTTTTTTAAACGAGCAACAACACATTCGTACAATGTGTAAACGAAGTCCACTTGAAATTCTAGGATTTAAGAATAAGTGACTGACTTTCACGTCTTGAAAATTGCTAAATTTTCAATGAAAATTCATTTATTGTTGTTCACGATGTTTTTCTTTTATAGAGGATAGTTATTGTTACCAGGGGTGTGGTTAACGCCCCCGCAACTGCGACGAGGGCCGCAAGCTCCCTAAGGGCCGCAAAGGCTCCTTGGCTTCCCGGTTGCAAAAAAATATCTAATTAGTTATTAAGATTGACATGTCTCTAACTCTCTATGTATTTATATATGCATGCATGTTGAGGGGGTGCAAGATATTTAGGGTAAAGGGGCCGCAAGGTACAATCTTCGTCGGGGCCGCAATGTGGCTAAGCACGGTACTGATTGTTGCATACTATCAGGGCTGTGCTTAGGGTCTCCTGGGGGGAGGGGACGCAGGCTCCCATGGGGCTGCAAGGCACCTTGGCTTCACAGATCTTTTGTTATTTGGAAAAATTCCCAAATGATCGCAGGTAGTGAACGTTGACAGTGGTCTGTTGCAACCAAAGAACTTAAGGTCAGGTAGTAATTAGGTTGATTTGGTAAATGGTTCTAATAGACCAGGCAGTTCATAGAACAATAGTGGCTAGTAAGTGAAACAAGTCGCTCTTTTATAAAGAATTTGTTTTGACGCAAGAATACCACATGATCCCCTTTCACGCGCCAAAACATCTATAAAAGTAAATGTGAAAGAAATTCCGCTTTTTTTTATCTCTACGGAGCGATGAAGGTAAGTAATTTCTTCAGTTATGCCAAAAAATACCAAATTAATTATTATTATAAGAATTCGCTAGAAAATCATTATCACACTTGAAATATACATCTATTGACCAATGTTTCTCTCTGTAAATTTTTATCTGTCTGCTTATATATATATTTTTGTATATATTGTCTTTAATTAAATGCTCCAATATGTGGGGGTGGGCAACTTCCATTTTTTTAGGAGGAAAGGGGCCGCAAGGCGCATTCTGTGTCGGGGCTGCTACACGCACACACACACACACACACACACACACACACACACAGATAGATAGATAGGTTGATAGATATATTTATATTTATTATGTATTTATATATTATAGATGTATTATATTTACTTGGTGAGCACCAACCCAAGTTTATCACATGGCCATTTTTACATGTTCTTACCCGAGCTTTTTACAATCGACGTAACCCTTCACCAGATGAGCTGTTCTCCTGGGTAAACGAGCCCCATCTTCCCTAGAAGATTATCATGGGTCATGTGTTGTATTTATGTCATTGTAGGTGCTGAATGAACCCTTGGTCATTGCGACCTAGTAAAAAGTAATTTTTGCTTATCTATGACCAAGGGTTCATTCAGCACCTTCGACTAGCTGATACAGAATGTAATGAATCCTCCTGGTGTCACGTGTTATCAGCTAAAAGTGAATGCAATGATTGGGATTTGAACTTGCGTACTTTGAATCCAGAGCCTGAGCTTTTACCAATGCTCCAACTTGGCTTGGTGGATAGATGTGTGTATATTTCAACGTATGTGTGATAAGGATTTTTCAAGTGGATCCTAGTAATTATTTTTGTAATTTTTATGCATTACAAAAAAAACTGAAGCCAAGGAGCCTTGCAGCTCCTAAGAGTCTTGTGGCCCCCACGCAATGGTAGAGTCTGCAGGTACCCTAAGCACTGTCCTGGGGATAAGCAATTCTACTAATGTTCTTTAAATGATTTTTTGAGGCCAAATAAAAGTGGATCTACATCCATAAGTGTCATTAAGGAAATAAGAAATATGATTTGCAAGTGTTTATTTTAAGACACTTAAATGTAAATGAAGTGAAGTGCTTCTATAGAAAGGGACACACTTATTCCTGGGGGAAGAGGGCTTTTTTTTTTTTTTAAATGATTTAAGCTTAGAATTGAATTTACATTGTAATACACAGAATTAAAGAAGAAATTAAAAGCTTTATTGTTAGAATTCCTTTTTAAGAGGCAATAAATCTTTTCAGAGATGCAATAAACAGGGAAACCTTATAATTATTATGGAGATAAAAAGATGTAATTATTCTGAAGCCCAATTCATTCCTGTGATAAAAGAAAAAAAAAAAGGAAAAGGTTGAATGATAATCATAAAATATTGTTCTTCTGAAGCATCATTCTTTCTTGTGATAAAAGATAAAGATAAAAGCCTAAATGATGCATTTTTAGATATTTTTAACTGATAATATTTCAAAGATCTCACATCCAGAATATTTAGTGCCAAAAGATCATTTCTAAAGATAAGGAATAACCTTAAATATAACCAGTTAAAAAAGACACAAAAAGTGACTCACTGGTACAGCAGATAAAGGCATTGAATTTCTCCTCTTGGGGTTGAGCATTGTCTAAAGATGATACTGTGATACGGACACAAACTCAGTCTTGTAAGCATGTTCCCACCAACCAATGGGAACTGCCTTACATAGTTGTTATCTGTTGCATTACGTTTTGGCCAAATAAACCTCTGAACTGCTTGAGTAGGAATAAAACCGGCATCCCTGAGTTCCTATCTGAGGTTGTGCTTGTAAACCTGATGAAGTCCAGAGGGTAAGTTGGTTGAAACGTGGCGAAAAAACAACTGCAAAAGATGCAAAGGAATTAATAGATTAAAAAGCCTCATTTTAAAGAATTCCCAAATAAATAAAACTATAAAAAGCTGAGGACAACAATCCACAAAGAAATTATTTCATAAATAAAAAAGCTCATCTTAAAGAATTCTCAACAAAATACAAATCAAACAAAGTTGAAAATTTTCAGATTAACTAAACAGATTTGATCTTTTCTATTGATTTTTATATTTTTTGGTTCTAATTGAGGAAATAATTTTTAATACATGGTATTTCGTATCTACAAAGTTTAATTTAATTTCCATCAAAATTTTACACCTAGGGCAGCAAATTTTATATTTTACTTTTTCTGAAGCATACTTGTTTTATGAGAAAGAGTCGCTAGCCCTATGCTCAACCTCCAAATTGGAGGACTTTTTTGTGGGCTTTTGAAATGAGTGTTGCTCTTCACCTAGATGAGCTAATCTCCCGAGCTAATGAACCCTATTTGCCCTAAGCAGCTAAAGGTAGATGTAATGATTTTGGCTGGGATTAGAACTCTTGTTATACAATTCCATACTCTGAGCATTTACCAATGCTCCACCTCGCTGCCTTGACTGGGATTTGAACTCTCAAAATACGGTTCCATAGTCTGAGCTTTTACCAATGTTCCAATTGGCCGCCTACATGTCTACAAAGATAAGAGCGTAAATGAATTTTAAAATATCTTTTTGTTTTAATTTTTACTGAATATGACAGCAATGAAAGTTAAAAAGGAAATGGTTGTGACTCACGAATGCTTAATTATTTTAATTATCGAAATGTACATTAACATTTGCTTTTAGAGAAAATAATTGAGGATGCATGACAAATGCTGGCTAGGTTGTTAGCTAGTAGCAAAAAATGTACTGAATGGTCTCTAGAGTAAATGACTCTAATCAAGAAGACTTGATTGGGAAACTAAATGTCAAAATGACAGTCGTTACTAATTACACTGTCATATTTTTATTGGTTTTTTTTTTTTGATTTTGTAAGTAATTTTATTTTAATAGTTGAAAATTCTTTAAACTCATAACTTGACTACATGTCACATTTGAAACTTATATAGAAATGAAACTAAATAAATAAAACGTTTTATAATAAAATTTACTGTTTATTAAAATATATATAGAAAATGTTTATGTATATATAGCGTGTCCAAAAAGTTACTGTGCACTGTGGTTATGTGGAAATTTAACTAAAATAATAAACAGCAAATTTTATTAAAAACATATCGACAATACAATTTTTACGAATAAAAAGGTTTTATTTATTTACATTATCACAGCTTATCTTAAAAGAAATGCTGGAAATATCCTCCATTGGCATTATTTTCTACTGCACTTCAGCTTTTCTAAGAGGCCCCATACTGTGTACCATGCCATGAGCCTCTTACGGTGAAGCACCTCCTAATAAACTGCGTGGATCTCCAGCCAGTACGAGTGAGGTACTA
>JAUZSX010353221.1:0-10046 GCA_034780655.1 Idiosepius hallami
GTAAATGAGTTCATTTTTGTTAACTTTTGTTTTTCTAATGTTTATGTTGCTAGGTTTTTGTTTTTGTATTAATTTAAGTTTTCTGCGCATGTTAGTGTTTTTATTGTATATTCCATTTTTTAATAATGGATATTTTGTTCTTTTTTAGCGTCTTAATCTTTTAAATCTTCTCTAATATAATGTAATGTGTGTTTTGTTGTTTTTTGTAATGTGTGTTTTGTTGTTTTTTGTAAATTCTAATGCTTTTTTAAAATTCAGTGCTCCCCTTCACCTAGATGAGTTGCTCTCCCGAGTCAACGAGCCCCATCTGCCCGAGGTAGCTAAAGTGAAGATAATGGTTTTGGTTGGGATTTGAATTCGCGTAATACGATTCTAAAGCCTGCCCTTTTTACCAATGCCCCACTGCGGCTACAAGTATATGTTTGACAGAAGAAAATTGAATTATTAAATTTTTGAATTGTGTTTGAAAAAGTGCTTAAGGATATTTATGATACAGATCATGGCATATGTTGTATAATCGACCTCAGAATCTGATCAATATCAATTAATTCTAAGAGTTTTCTTAGTCTTTCGTCCAGAAAGATTGTTAGAATTTTTGGTTCGTAATTTCCTCAAAATGGGGAGCTAATAATTGCTTTTTTCAAATTCAAATTCAACTTTTAAATTCGCTGCTTTGGTCTTCTATAAGAAAGGGACATAACTCTAACTATTGAAGTATTTAAAAGAAATTTAACGCGGGAACGGATACATCTCATTAAACTGGACTTTACAAATTATCATCACGAACAGGTAAGTAATAATTCGTATAAAAAGTTTTTAAAAATTCGTGCCATTTGTTGAGGTTAGTTTTTTTTCAGAGTCAATATAGAAAATAATACATATGTTTCAACGTTGAAATAGACTTTACGGTAGCATAGATACAGATCAAGTAATTTCATAGTATATAAAATGACGTGTAAGCAGTCTATATTCTTAGTGTGGTTGCCTTTGTGTTATTACTGACTTGTTGAATTTATTTTGATCACAAAATATTTTTAAATATGATTATTCTCTAACTCTACTAAGGCCAACCGACAACTGTCAGTGTGTAATTTCTAGCACTGAGAATATTATATTTCCACCCCCAATGATTTAAAAACGTGCAAAAAAAAAAAATCTAAATATTTTTTCTGTCTAAGAAAGAGGAACAACCCCCCTAAAATAAAGGTAAACTTAAAGCTATTTGTTAATTTTTTTTATTAATAATAAAAGAATTTAACAGAAAATTATTCTAAGATCCAAACCATATGGAACACTTTGCTTTGTCTACGTAGCAAAAAAAATGTATTTTTTAAAATAAGCTTTCTCTCCGATTAAAAGTTCTTTTACTGATTTTTATGAAAAGGTTAGTGGGCGATTTTGCAGAACAAGCAAATGGAGAAATATTTTTATGCTCGGGGACTTTGCATCGGTTGTATGACAACAATTTGATTGGTTAGGGTTTGGAGTTCGGCCTTTGCATTTGCTTGTTCTGCAAAAGCGCCGGTTAGTGGTTATTTGATTTTGTTAAAAACAATTTTTGCTGAAAATGTTTAACCCCTCAACCATATTCGAATTTTACGGTTTGATTATTTGATAAATCAAATAATCAAACAGTAAAATTCGAATATGGTTGAGGGGTTAAACATTCAATGATCGAAATGAGGATTAAAAAAAACATGTCAGAAGTCTGATTTAATTTTTAACCCTTTCAACCCTAAGTGGCCGATATATCGGCCCTGACAACATAAAAGATACACCAATATTATGGCTTGAAAATGTTTCTTTAATATAACTACTCTGAGTGACTACTCAGTGATTTTGAGTTCAAAGGTTTAAGATAGAATTTTATTTGCTATACCATCAAAATTCTACATCAAAATTCCTGGGTTTTTTTTCTCTCTCGTTGTGTTTTTTTTTTAGGTTGGGACACAGGCCAAGGCTTAATCAACCTTGGCCGATCAACCTGGTGAGGCAAGGCAGTCTGATGTTTGGAAAAGACCGAAACAGCTAATGATCCAGGGTTAACATCACTAAATATGTGTCCCAATCGGCACCATATTGTGTATGTTTTTTTGAATTGATAATATTAACTAATATTAAGATTTTTTTTTTGGAAGGCACATGGTTTGACTTGTTATTTTAGATTTTAGTGAGCAGGTATATCTCTTTCAAAAAGGATCCTTTATTAGTTATGTTATACTAATAGTATTGAACCCCGACTTATTAAAATTACCAAGTAGTCATCAAGAGCCTTTATATTAGAGGGACATTTTAAGCCTTTGAAACCCGACTTATCAAAGTTACCAAGTAATTACTCAGAGCCATTATATCAGAGGAACATATTAAAGCTTTGAACACTGACGTATTAAAATTACCAAGTAGTCACTCAGTCATTATATTAGTGGAACATATTAAAGCCAAAATGTTAGTGTGTCTTTTTGGTATAATGTTGTCAGGGCCGATATATCGACAACTTCTGACCTAAGGATAATAATATTTTAAATGTTGCGTTTTTTTTTCATATGATTAATTTTAAACTAAATGTTATGCATTAATTATTAATACAAAGAATTTAAAATAATTATTGAAAAAATATAGATTTGTTTATCAAATACTTTTTAAATAATTTTAAATGATTAAACATAGAGTTAGTTTTTTTTTCGATGTTTTCTAATGAATGATTTAAAATAAAATAAATGTTTATTTCATTGGTCAATCAAATTGCTGTCTTATAACCGGTGCAATTCCCCTACCAAAAAATATTTCAGCCAAATTTTTCCATTTGCTTATTCTGCAAAAGCGCAAAAAAAACTGTGCATATAAAGATAAGGTTTATCATAAGTAATTGTTCTTGACATTAAACTGTCCTAAAACGGTTGATATGCCGTCGAACACAAAACAAACAGACTAACTCATAAGTGTATGTCTGTTAACAAAAAGTCAGTAGAGCATGAAAATTTAGAATAAAAATAATGAAAGTAATTCGACGGTCGGGGACTGCAGTCCCCATACAAACTACACGTTTCAGCCTTTAATCTTCACGACGTGACATGATAAATATTTATAAATAAACACACGACTATATGCGAGACTATAGATAGATGCCTTAGAAACGTGAAAAGGTTAGCAACTTGTTTTCAGTGCATGATAGGATTCAACGAAAAACATCACATAAATGTTTGTTCTTTTTTAAAATTAAGCCTTTGGACCATAAGAGGCCGATATATCGGCCCTGAAAACATATATTTTTGTTTTAATATGTTCCCTTAAGGAACACAATAAGATCACAAAAAATGACCCTTGGAAAGTAAACCATTAATAAATGCAATTTATTTATGTTCTCTTAATATAATGACTCTGACTGACTACTTAGTAATTTTGATAATTCAGGATTCAAAGGGTTAATATGTTCCTCCAATATAACGACCCTGAGGGACTACTTGGTAATGTTGATAAGTCGGGGGTTAAGACGGTTAAACCCAGTGCTGTGCTTAGCCACTTAAATGCGCCTTGCGGCCCCTTTACCCTAAAAAAGGCATGTTGCCCACCATATTTAACATACTGGACCCTTCGACTATATACATACATACATATACAATTATATATCAAGAGAGAAAGGCAGAAATTAAATTGGATTGATAGATGTATATTTCAATTGTGAAAATGATTTTGTAATAAATCCTAACAATTAATCATTTTGGTAATTTTTTTGCATTACAATACATCTATGAAGCCATGGAGCCTTGCGGCCCCTAGTGAGCTTGCGGTACCCATCCCGCAATTGTGGAGTCTGCGGGGACCCTAAGAACGGCCCTGGTTAAACCAAAACTTTTACGAAAAGCATTGCATCAGAGATACAGCAACACCTCTCCAGGCGAATATTAGTATTCTACATCAATTATTCGTCGGGATTACACGTAAAACCATTTAATACGTTATTGAATTCACGCTGCACGTTAAACTATTAATATGTTGAATCAATTATTCCCATAGAAACACATGCAAAACTATTTAATTAATTCAAAAGAAAAAAAAAACCTACCCTAACTTCTCAATATAATGTACTTTTTTTTTATTCCGTCCGAATCGGTTAGAAGGGATTACATATTCATATAATGACTGACTTCATACATTCATGACCTGAAAGTACCACCTCTATATTATATTTACTTGGGTAGGACCAACCCAAGTTTGGCACAAGCCCATTTTTACGTGGTATTACCTGGGTTTTTTACATTCGGTGTTACCCTTCACATAGATGAGCTGCTCTCCCAAGTTAACGAGCTCCATCTATCGAGGCAACTACAGGTGAATGCAACGGTTTTGACTGGGATTTGAACTCGCGTAATACGATTTTGAACTCTAACCAATGCTCCACCGTCGCTGCCCAAATACCACCTCTATATGTGTACAAATATTTTTATAAAGTGTCCAAGACTGAAACAAGAGAAGGAACGGCATGAAAAATCTGTTCAGTGTGATAGACATAGTCAGGGGGGGGAGCAAAATCTTGAAAATTCATTGTAGTGTGTACGGAATGTTAGGAGGGGGCATTCATGTTAAAAGGTTTTTGACTGCTACTAAACATATTTCAGGTGGATGCCCATTTATTCTGGCGAAAATGGCTGCCAAAGCAAAAAGTGGTTTTCTTAGAATCTTTTATTTTATTCACTTGTACTTAATCTATCCATCAGAATTTTATCTATGTGATGAATGTAATATCAAATAGATTATTATTATTATTATTATCATAATTACTATTATTATTATTATTATTATTATTATTATCTGTCGGCTCCCACTAGTGTCCGAGTATCGGGTACTGCTATTTTGTCATGTCTTTTCGTTTATTATATGAGAAATGGAAAGATGATTGAGCCATTTGCTGTGGATGTTGTTTTTGAGAGATAATAAATAAATAAAGCATGATTGGTTAAGTTAATGCTCTTTAGGGTAGAGAAAAGAACTAATTTGCACAATTTCTAATGGTGATAAGTGATTTCAAGGCCTCTTTTCAGATTTTGCCTCCTGACTAAATATAAAGAACATTTTCTTTTAGAAAATATCATTTAAAAACTATTTAAGTAATAAGAAAAAATATTTAACCGAAAAAAAAAATTGCAGGTTTTGTTTTTTTCGAATGTATATTTTTTTATTTGCGCAACCATAATTATTTCTAATCTCTCTCTTCGCCTCTCTCTCGCTCTCTCTCTCGCTCTCTTTCTCTCTCTCCCCCCTCTCTTTCTCTCTCTCTCTTCCCCCTCTCTTTCTCTCACTCTTCCCCCCTCTCTCTCCTTCTCTCACTTTCAATAGGCCTGTTTGTCGATTGAAAAGTTTATATTGGGAATGAAAAACTTCGTGTTTTTATAATGTTCTATTCATAACAACATCCTTTGTAAATTGATTTAATCTGTAAACAAATTTATGGATGCCTTGGTTGTAAAATGTTGTAGATTTTGATGTAAAATATAAATATAATATTTCATTTGATATTTTTCATAACTTCTCGTGTTTTCAACCTCAAAACATCTAAATGGTTTCATAAGCTTAAAAATAAGTGATGATCAGGACCATGCTTAGAGCCCCTGCAACCCCTCAATTGTGTGGGGGGCGCCAGGCCCCTAGGGACCACAAAGGCTCATTGACTTCTTAGATCTTTAGTAATAAAGTATAGTATTAAAGATTTACTTTTTTGATACAATTTAAACGAAATATTCAAAGGAATTGTAATCTCGTTGTACCACTTCGCATTTTCATTTAACCCTTTTAATCCTAACTTATCAAAATTACCAAGTAGTCACTAAGAACCGTTATATTAGAGAAACATATTAGGGTCAAAATATTGGTGTGTAATTTTTTGCCTTATGTCATCGGGGTCGATATATCGGCCCTTTAGGGTCGAAAGGATTAAGAAATGTCCCAAGTTTAGTTACAAAATCCTATATATGTTTAGTGAATGAAAGGTAGGCGGATAGACCGAGAGATGGATCGTGAACTGATATAAAGAAAGAGAGGAATAAGAGAGAGAAAGACTGGGGCCTCCGCAAACCCCACAATTTCAGGGAGGGGGAGGCCAAGCTTCCAAGGGTCTGCAAGGCTACTTGGCTTCACAGTAATACAAAAAAAAATACCAAAATAATAATTGTTAGGATTAATTAGAAAATTATTATCACACTTGAAATCTACATGTATCAAACCATCTTTCTTTCTGCCTAGCTCCTTTCTCTATACTTATTTGTATTTGTATGTATATATACTCGAAGGCTCCGGATTGTTGCCTTTTTAGGTTGAAGGGGCCTCAAGGTGCATTCTTCGTCGGGGCCACTAACTGTAAAGTGTGTTTCAAAAAGTACTCACTTCTGGATGCTTCCAACTACTGAATAAGTAGATTGGAAGGAGCATTCTGCGATGGGGCCGCTAAGTGACTGAGCACGGGACTGAGAAAGAGGTGCATAAATAGATAGAGAGAAAGAAAGAGAAAAAGTAAAGCGGGAGATAGATAGATAGATAAATAGATAGAGAGTTAGAGGGAAAGAGATAGAGAGAGTTAGAGAAAGAAAGAGAGAGAGAGAGAGTTAGAGAGAGAAAGAGAGAGAGAAAGATAGAGATAAGCACGATAGATAGATAGATAGAGAGTTAGAGAGAAAGAGAGAGAAAGATAGAGATAAGCACGGCACTGAGAAAGAGGTAAATAAATAGATAGAGAGAAAGAAAGAGAAAAAGTAAAGAGGGAGATAGATAGATAGATAGATAGATAGAGAGAGAGAGTTAGAGGGAAAGAGAGAGAGAGTGAAAGAAAGAGAGAGAGAAAGAGAGAGAGAGAGAGAGATAAAGAAGGAAGGCATTATGTAGATTATATGAAATGCAAGTATAAGCGGACATCAGAAATCTAGTTAAATAGGTTGACAGGACTTACAGTTCATACAGTTTATAATAAGTACTTATATAATTCTTACGGAATTTTGCCCCAGACTGCTTTTGTATAAAATGGCGCGGAATGACGTCATAATTTCAGTATAATGGCGAATGGGTGACATTTGACAGAGTATCAAATCGGTGAATTGACATTATTTTACTTGATGTCAATTTTCTTTCTTTTCGGTTATTTCCTGTTTTTTTGTTTTTTTTTCTAGGTTTTGTTTTTATTCTTTTTACTTTTTACTTTTTGAAATAATTTTTCTTTTCGTTTTTTTCTTTATATTTGTTTTACTTTTTCTATTTCTTCTTTTTTTTCTTTCTTTCTCTAGTTCTTTTTTTTTTAACTTTCCTTTTCTTTCCTTTCTTCTCATTCTTTCTTCTTCTTTTTTCTTTCTTTTCTGTTAATTTTTTCTCTCTTTCTGTCTTTCTTTTTTATTTATTTATTTCTTTCTGTTTATCGTTTTTCATTCTTCCGTTCTTTTTCCTTTCTTTCTTCCTTCCTTCCTCCCTCCCCTCCTTCCTTTTTTCCTTCCTTCCTTCATTCATTCTTTAGTTTCTCCTTTTCTTTCTGTTTTTCTTTCTTTACTTCTTTCTTTATTTCTTTCTATTTATGCTTTTTTATTCTTCCCTTCTCTTTCTTTCCTTCCTTCCTTCCTTCATTTATTCATTCGTTCATTCATTCTTTAATTTTTCCTTTTCTTTCTTTCTGTCTTTCTTTCCGTCTTTCTTTCTTTACTTATTTCTTTATTTCTTTCCGTTCATCCCTATAAATTCTTCCCTTCTTCCTTCATTCCTTCTTTTATTCTTTAATTTCTCCTTTTCTTTCATTCTTTCTTTCTTTCCCCTTTCTTTCTATATATGTCTCTATCTTCATTTCAATCTTTACTAATATTCTGACATTGAATGACCCATAAAGGTTTTTTTGCCGTAAATCAAATATCAATCGTTTCTTCTGGTGAAAACGGTTTTTTTTCGTTATTTCTTCTATTCTTTCTTTCTTTCTTTTATTTATTGATTTTCTTATTATTGATTATTAATTTCCTTTTTTTTTTATAAAAATTATTTATACATTTTTAACCTTTGAGGCAACAAGACAACAAACAAAGTACGTACAAGAAAAAAAACAAAATTTACAACATTTTAATAACACTATGTCTTTATCAATATTCAAATACAACTATTCGTTAAAACTCAGTAAATTGTTTGTGTTGTGAGGTTCCTGCTCGTTCTTTTTTGTTATCTGATTGAATTTAACTTCAATATCCATTCGGAAAAGTGGAAGGTGGAATCACCCTAGAGTTGTAATTATTTTCTGTTTGCATTGATGAAAATGATTGTAGAAAAGAAGATTTTCCTTTTTTTAAAAAAACTAATTTTATATTTCAATTTTTATTTATTTTTCCTTTTGATAATAATACGAAACAGTTTATCAATGATGTGAATTAGTTTAAGATGATTTAAAGAAAGACTACGAAAAAGGGAGATAATCCTAGAGATTGAAATTATTTCTAAATGGTCTTAATACAAGCAGTGCCATTGTATACTTCTAGTGTTTCAATATTGAATAGATTAACTAGAAAACTTAATCTCTTTTCCTCTCCCCTTCCTCTTTCTCTCTTTCCTGCCTCTCTTTCTATCACCGATTTGGGGCGATTGAATCGGCCCCACTAATTGAATTAGCCCCATCTCGAACACAGGCAGGTCATACCTGTCGATTCAACGCTGTAACAGCCACAAACGTAATCCGTCGCGGTTTCAGCTCCGCAGGCCGTACAGAAGAGGACCCAATGTCAGTTCTGCATTCTGCTTCACTGTTTTGAGCCAGATCCTCAGCTGCCCAATGTGATGCTTCTTCCAGTCCTGTAGCGAGATCAGGTTGATGGAATCACGGATAAAATTGCCCGGACGTTGGCGAAGGGCTTAGCCAACGCATTGCAACTTGTGTGGATGGTTTGGGTGAATTAGTGTATTTTGCAGCGGGCTTGGACCGAGATGAATTTGAGATAAATTGTTGCAAGCGAACCCGAAGGTCTGTTGTTCATGTGGTCCATGATATACCTTGCACTGACTGTATGTTACCAGCAGTTCCAAAAAGTGTTGATCGGGCTACACAGGTCGTCACAATAAAAATGCCTGCGTGGTAGTTTCACGACCGTACCTGGTTTGATGATACTCATAGGCTGAAATCAACAGAAGAGTCCATCATAAATACTGTATATCCAGTATATATATATATAGTTGAGTATGTAACAATCTGAGCATGGGAAGCGACGGTGGAGCATTGGTAGAAGCTCGGTCTCTGGAATCTTATTACACGAGTTCAAATCCAAGTCAAAACCATTATTTTCACTTTAGCTGCCTCGGACAGTTGGGGCTTGTTAACTCGGGAGAGCAGCTCATGTAGGTGAAGAGTAACACCGAATGTAAAAAGCCCGGGCAAGAGCACGTAAAAATGGCCTTGTGTCAAACTTGGGTTGGTGTTCTCTAAGTAAACATATATATATATATATATATATATATATTAATTAAGTTATGCAAACTCTATCACTGATATTGAGCACTCTAACTATAAATTGAAGCAACCTATATATATATATATATATACATATATTTATGTGTGTGTGTATATCTCTCTCTATTTATATCTATGCACACACACACACACACACACACACATATATATATATATATATATTTACAAATCCGGCATAAAATGACCTCCAAAAGGTCAACACACCATAACATCCTACTATTCACTCATAATACTTTTATATTAGTGAGAGCTTCTTATCACCAAACGTTGTTCACACGATTTTTTTATCGAATTTACGCCAAGATAACATAATCCTAAAACATGAGAACTCTACTTCAGCGTCTCAAAATTATGTTCCTGAGAATTAATGTTTCATGAAGTGGGCTTTAACGATCCTTTGTATGTTTTGTTGTACTGTTAGATTGCATTCAATTCACTGCTGCTGATGGTGGTGTCGTTGTTGTTGTTGAGCAGGGAGTCCTCTTCATGAGGTGTGAGGGGGAGGTAGGAGATGGTGAGGTCCTTCCTTCAGTTCAAATGTGCAATGCATTTGATTTTTTATTTATTTTTTTTT
>JAUZSX010353242.1:0-10045 GCA_034780655.1 Idiosepius hallami
ACCACTTCTGAAATTGAATGTATTAGTTTTGACTGGGATTTGAACTCATGTAATAAGATTCCAGAATCCAAGCTTTTACCAATGCTTCACTACCACTTCTGAAATTGAATGTATTAGTTTTGACTGGGATTTGAACTCATGTAATAAGATTCCAGAATCCAAGCTTTTGCCAATGCTCCACTCTGGCTGTTGTATGAGAAAATTAAGTGATTTAAAAAAAATTTTTTTTTGTTGAATAATTTAATTTTTGTTCCTTTTGTAATAAGACTTGTAGATTATTTTATCTCTTCTCATTCATTTTCAAGGGTCACCAATTACATCAAGTGGCAGTTTATTAACGAGCGCCCCAGGGACGAATGGAGGAAGTTCAGTTGAAGAAGAAGGTGCTTTAGTCATTGATACATCGTCTCCTGTTGCTGGAACCTCAACGAGTGGACTAACAACACTCTCATCAACGCCAGGAACAAGTAGTGCACAACCATCATCCGCAGCAGCTCTTGCTCAAAATAGATTATTAAATCAATCATTAAGTTGCCCATCAAAACGTGAGTTTAAATTGGCTTTTTTTTAATAATCTTTTTCTTTATTTACGTCATCACAATCATATTATATTTACTTGGTGAGCACTAACCCAAGTTTGGCACAAGGCCATTTTTACGTGCTCTTACCCAAGCTTTATATATTCATTGTTACCCTTCACCTAGATGAGGATATTATATTTACTTGGTGGGCACAAGGCCATTTTTACGTGCACTCACCAGGGCTTTTCATATTCGATGTTACCCTTCACCTAGATGAGCTGCTCTCTCAAGTTAACAAGCCCCATCTGCCCGGGGCTGGTAAAGTGAAAGTAATGGTTTTGACTGGGAATTGAACTCGTGTAATACGATTCCAGAGCCAGAGCTTTTACTTATGCTCACCAAGTAAATATGTGTTGTAAATAAGGGTGTTAACAATTACTGGTACTTGACTCTTTGGATCATCAGAAAATGTTTTTCAGTAAATTTTGTGCAAAAAAGTTAGTTTGCATAATTTTTTTTTGTTCTATATTAAAAAGTGGATGTTGGACTTAATACCTTTGGGAAAGGTATCAATCCCCAAATTCAAAATGAGTAATCTAATTAACATGTATACTATTCAGTAATGCTATGAATGGGTCCACGCTCTGATATTTTTCATCAATCTTTACACCCAGTGGTGTGTTGGGTAGCTAAATTTGTTTTTTTGTTGTTTCCGTAGCATAGTTAACAAGAAAGAGTTGCAAGACCTATGCTCAACCTTGATAATGTTACAAATGTTAAAGAAAATAATTTTTTTTTCCAAATACAAAGTTTAAGCTAACACTGAAAAATATTTTAATTTCTTGTCTTTCTTTTGAGATGTGCTTTTATAATCTGAATATTAACTTCATTGTGGACTTTTGTCCTCATCTTTGTCATGGGACCTGAAGTGAACTTAGCCAAGAAATAGTAGGAAAAACTACCCAAAATGAGGTCAAAGGCCTGCAAAATGTTTTTATTTCTGCAAAATTTATGAAATTAAATCCTTAAAATGTTTTTTTTTTTAGCCAAGAAACCCAAAAAAGGATTTGCCACAGCCAAACAGCGACTTGGAAGAATATTAAAAATTCATAAAATGCGATTTTAAAAGAAAAGGATCAAAACCATGAAATGCATATCAGAGAAGGCGGGCATTCCACCATTAGCCCTTATTTTCTTGGAGGGGGAGGGGACAGATTTGTAATATGGACTTCATAATTTTTAAAATGTCATTGTAAAAAAAAAAAAAAAAGCATTGAGTGAATGAATTTGAATCATGTGCAAATGATCTCACTTTATTAGAATGAAATGTTTCGTATGAATGGAATATTAGTGGACTTTTTTTTAAAAATCAGATGAAGAAATGGAGGAAGAATTTGTTTCTCTCAGCTTTAAAATCTGATTTTAATCTCATCATCCTTTTCATATCATGACATTCTCTGCATAATCAATTGTTTCACTTAAATAAAACAACCACTCATGACATTCTCTGCATAATCAATTGTTTCACTTAAATAAAACAACCACTCCCCCATCAACAAATGAACTTTTATCACTTTGGGAGAGAAACTTCGACAGTCAATGGCTGTAATACATTAAATTATTGTACGTAAATCAAATTCCTTTTTTTTTTTTCCTTTGTTCACATTTTCATTCAAAACCATTAAACCACACTATTTTTCTGCTCATGTGCCTAATTTTTAAAAAATCCTTTGGGTTCTTAAGGCCAATATATCAGGGGGGAAAAAAGCCATTATTCTAGAGCAACATAGGTTTAAAGAATTAAATAAAGACAATTTGTTAAGCAAAAATAAAGAAATAAAAAGCCTTTAAGATTTGGGTGATAGTTTTTTTATTTTCGAAATGACCACCAAAAATATTTTTACTTAAACATTTTATTTGCCTTTCTTTGCTTTTATTTTTCTCATATAAAATTCAAGTTCTTTGCCTTCAAGCACAATACCATCGGCTTTTCCAATCTGACCAGGTCGAGATGTGATTTTGGCTGTTAAAAATAAAGAAAAAGTACAATAAAGAAAAAGTACAGTCCTATAAGATTATTTGACACTAAATTCAAGTATATAAGAGTTATTTCAAAATATGATTTTATATTTCTATAACAATTAGTCAAGCAAGTCTTACAAATTATCTTTTGAGATTACTATTCTCTAAGGCCAGTTTTAAAAAAATTTTCAAATAATTTTTTGGTTTTGTTAGACATTTTATCTTAGAGCTTTTTAATAAACTTTAAAAATCAAATTAAATTCCTACTTGTAGATTTGTTAGTTTCCTCTTAAAACTATCATAGAAAAAGTTTTGAAAAATCTTTATAAATTTTCAGCCATGAACAGTTAAAAAAAATTCTTGTGAGCATTTTTTTTCTATAAAATAATTTACAAAAAAGGTGATTAACATTTCATTTCACTTTTTAATATAAATGTTTAATAAAACAGTGCAACAAAATGTTAGATTTTTATAAATTTTCAGTCTAAAACAGGATGGAAAGAAGTTAAATAATTCAAAACCTAGTCCTAATTATTAGTAGGGGAAGTAAAAGCCTAATGAATGCCCTGCGTCAGTTCTGGATAACAAATCATCATTATAGAGATATGTAGACCATCGTGAAAAAAATTCATCATTTGCAGGTAAGATTTAAAAAAAAAATTTTTTTTCTACTCAAATATTAGAAATTCCCCACAATTAAACCCTAAAAAGCAAGAAATTAGTTTATTTTATATAAATATATATTTAAAAAAAAAATCCTTACCAAGAAGTCTTCCAGTCATAAACTCTTCCAGCAGAGTTGTTTCGACTTTAGCCGTCTTCTTTCGGCGAATGTATTTTTTTTGGTTCTTTCTAGAACGAACTTTGTTCAGAACAGATTCTTCTTGTTCAGTCTGTAAAAGAAATAAAATTGAGAATTAATTTCTTTTTAAACAAAATAAAAAGTAATTAAAGAACACAAGTAAACTTTAGACAAAAGCAGTCAGTGTAACTATGACATGCTGTCACCATGACAATATAGCATTCCAGCCAATCAATTTCATCATTCTGCTTTTCAAATTTCAAAAAAATTATTAAAAGTTTCATAGTTTTTTTTTTTTACTCAAATGCAACAAATTTTTTCCCATAAAAAAAAAAAAAGTTCATCTTCGGATTGACATTAAATTTCTTGAATCTTGTAAATTCAAATTTTATAAAAAAAAAATCTCTAAATGAACTTTGGATTTGTCCTACACTTTGTCGATAATTATAGAGAAGGCTTGCATTCTAATCTTATTGTAAAACGTTTAGTGCTCATCTTAGTATACACACACACACACACAGTGAATTTCCTAATAATCTTGATGGTTTATGCAATTGATGAAACATTTTAGTTGTACAGCTTATCAGATAAATTGTGACTACATTAAATTATTCAGTCGAAGATGGCTAAAAATTAATCCTCATTTAAGAGTACAACAAAAAATACCAAAATTTAGATTTGAGAGACGAGGGAAGTTGAAAAGAAAAAAAAAAGTTCTTATAAAAAATCAAATTGAACAATTTTCAGTCATCAAAAATATTTTATAAAAAAAAAAAAAAAAGTTACACCCACCCACACTTTAATAAGATTTTTTTTGGTATAATATTATACTTATTTGTATTAGGGATCAAAACAGTTTAAATTTTCATAGCAGTCAGTGTAACTATGACATGCTGTCACCATGGTAATATAGCATTCCAGCCAATCAAGTTCATCATTCTGCTTTTAGATTCTCTAATCATTCAAAAGATCCAATTACTTCATATTATTAAGCAACAACTACAAGTGAAGCATGCATGGTTCCCCATGGGTAACAGTAAATGGGGAATAAAAAGAATACTTCGGTCAGAAACATTAAATAGCCCCCCAAAAGGGGTGTTTTAAGCCCTTGAGGTTGTGAACTAGGATTTTGTCATGTTCAGATATACTGAATTTACATTTCAGACAATTCTCTCCACATTTTTGCAAAGTTATAGAAAAAATCTAATGGATGGATCAAAAGTTGTGGGGCAAAAAGTGTCATTTTTGGCCATTTTTAGAGTGTTTTTGCTCTTTTTTAAGACCCTGCAGACGAAACAAGAATTTTCAAAATAAATTTTTACTGTGTACATCTACAGATAAACAATACAACTTGTGGCAAAATGCCACTGAAGACAATGATCCCTCTGCGATAAATCAAGGGGACCAAAAATAAACATTTACAAAGCAGGTTTAAATAAGATAATCTTTAAAGATATATAATTTAAAGCTGCTTTATGAAGGTTTATTTTAGTTGTTGCTTAATTTTTAAGCCACTCAAATAATGCATAACAGAAAAGAATTGTTTTGAAATATAAATTTGTGATCTAGGATGGAAAGAAGCCGTTTTGATGAAATAATTCAAACCCAAGTCTTAAATAAAAGAAAAAAAAAAGACCCTTAACGAGTGAACAGGATAAAGTAAGCCTAATTAATGAATTCCCAAGTGCAATTTATAAATTGGGTTTGTACAGGTTATCAGACAGAAATTGACTACATTTAAGTTTTCAGTCGAAAGATGGCTAGAAATAATCCTCATTTAACCTGTACAATTGAGAGTGAGAAGTTTAGGGCAATAGATGAGGTGGAGGGGCCATTGAAGGGGGTGTAACAAAAAGAAATTTAATACTTTTTTCTTTCTAAATTAAAAAGTACTTTTTTTTTTATTATAATTTATAATAGAGGCATCAAACTTGCTAAATTATATATGAAAGAAGAAATGGCAAACAAATTCTATGTAGGATAGAAAAAAAATAATAATATACTTAATGCAGATGAGTAATGTTCCTTCATCAGGGCACATTATTATTTTTGAGTCCATTGGATCTTATTTACAAGTTTGTTTGTGTTTTTTTTTAAACAGAAATGAAATATTTTTGAAAAGAAAGAATTTCAAAGATATAAATAATTGCATTTTTAACAAACAGAAAAACCATTACGCAATTTCAGAATTATATTACGTGGGCAAAATTCTAAGTCAAAATCCAAATGTTAACGAAATAGTTTTTAATATTCTTAGAAATCTAAGAGTTAGGATAAGGAAATGTATACAAACATACACAAGCATGCATGGAGAGAGGGATTAATTAAAACATTAAGAGTTTACTAATTAATCATTGGCTGAAAATTTTATAATCATCTGGTAATTATTTAATTAAAAAAAAGAAAAAAAAAATCTGATCCCTAAAATGTAAAACCATAAAAGATTAAATTAAAGCAAATGTTTGTAAAGTCATTCAATAAAAAATAACACGGGCTGTGACAATATGCTTTTATTAAAAGAATATTTTGTCACAATCTTAGTTATTAGGAATGTGACAAAAATATTTAAAGTATATTGTAAGTCTTAATCATTTTTTGGAGGAAAAATGAAAAGTAAATAGTGATTTTCTTATTTACTACAAAAATCACAATTGATTTTAAAATTATTTAGTTATCAAGATACAATTGATAAATGAATTGGGATTGTACAGGTTATCAGACAGAAATTGACTACATTTAAGTTTTCAGTCGAAAGATGGCTAGAAATAATCCTCATTTAACCTGTACAACTGAACAATCATTATTTAAAAAAAATAAAAAATGAATGAATGTGGATTTTAGGGGTATTAAAAGGGGGGGGGTAAACAATTTGCAATAAAATAATTTTTAGTTTAAAAGACTAATGAATTGACTATTATCAGCTAGTATAAATTTAAAATTAAATAAAAAGATTTTTAAATGTATGGCTTGTCTTTCTTTAATCATGTGGCATAAAATTAGCTTTTTTTTTTTTTTTTTTAATATCAATGAAAATGACATGTTTTCTATAATGGGCTTCCATATACAATTTCTTTATCATTAACAAATTATTAAACCAAATTTGAAATAGCATTATCATCAATATTAAATTCTGATAAAAAAAACCCCAAAAAACCTAAACATTTTTGTGACAAAACACCAAGAAAAAGTTAAATGAGAGCAAAGAACAAAACTATGTTAATAATAACCTAAGAGAATTTCATTTTAATAAATTTGAGAGTAATTTTTTTTTACTTTACCCCAATATTTTGCTGGGTGGTCTATGGCCTACAAATATATATTAGTAGGCCATGGGTTGTCCAATTTCACAGAAAATCTAAAGGAATAGTTTTCAAGAATCAACACTTTCTATCTTAATTGGTAAGAATAAGTAATGGCTATACTTTTTGTATTATAGGACCATAAACTCTTTATGCAATTGCATAAAGAGTTTATGGTCCTATAAAGCCCCTCAAAATAAAAAAAGGGTTAAAATCAGTTGCAGAATCTGGTTGTACAGGTTATCAGACAGAGATTGACTACATTTAAGTTTTCAGTCGAAAGATGGCTAGAAATAATCCTCATTTAACCAATACAACCAAATAATTGCTGTAAATAAGAACCAAACTCTGTAGAAGAAATGTTTGGGAAGAAAAGAATCAGAGGTCAATGTTGTGTGTGTGTGTGTGTGTATTGATGAAAAACCAATCAATGAAACAATGTCTGGTATATATTCTTAAACCAATTTTGGGTAAAATAGAAAATTGAAAGAAAAAGGCAGCGAGGTGGAGCATTAGTAAAAGCTCAAACTATGGAATCTTATGAGAGTTCAAATCCCAGTCCAAACCATTGCATCTACCTCTAGCTGCCTTGGGCAGATGAGACTTGTTAACTTAGGGAGAGTATCTCAAGGTGAAGGGCAACACTGATTACAAAAGCCCAAAAAAGATCCATAGTTTGGGGTTGAGCATAGGGCTAGCGGCTCTTTTTCGCACAAGTATGCTACGGAAACAGCAAATATAAGTTTGCTGTCCAAAGCACCACTGGTATTAAGAAAAATACCTTAAATAAATTTAAAAATTGATTGCAAGTTACTTTTAAAATTGGTTTCTAGAAAGATCAAACCCTTTCATTAAGTTAAAGAATTCATGATTTGCATGAACGGAGATAAAGTTTTCAGATATTTTGATTCAATCCATTCAAAAGAATACTTACAAGTTTGACTCCCTTCTTTCGTCCAAGGGGAAGAGCATAATGTGCCTCATACCACTGTCGGAAAGGGGTACCATCAATAGTGACAATGCAGCTTTTGACAAGGGTCTTCATACGAACAAGTTCGTTGTTGCTGGCATTGTAGACGACGTCGATTATTCTGCTTTTTCGAGAAATGCCTAAACAAGAAAAAAAATTATTTATTAAATTTATTTATTTTAAGCAGTTTTAAAGTAAGCCTAATTAATGAATGCCCTGCGTCAGTTCTGGATAACAAATCATCATTATAGAGATATGTAGACCATCGTGAAAAAAATTCATCATTTGCAGGTAAGATTAATGTTTATAAAAAAATAAAAATTTTGATTTCAAATAAGACTGAAAAAAGTTCATACAGAATTTAGACAGATTTGTAGGCTGAATAAATTGTTCTGCAAATCTGAAAGTTTATTATTTGTATTTATCCTAATAAAAACTAATCACCCAAATGAAAAGTTGGATTTGGAAGATTAAAATCATTTCTGGCTCAAAACTCAATTTGATTTTAAATGTCTAGACAATGAAGAAGTAATTTCAATCTGAATGTTTTTAATAAAACTGTATAGAAAAGAACCTGGTGCTATGGTTAAGCCTGTAGTAGACAGAGACAGGCCCTCACAAGCGCCCAAAGGAAAAAGTTCCGTCAACTTCCATTTCCTTTTCATAACAGCTTTGTTCAGTGTCTGCACTTGAATAATTTTCTTAGGAAATTTGAAAATGCAATTTTTCTTAAAACAATTATTCAAAATGGAATGAAAAGTTTCAGATTACACAAGTATTTTCAGTGTTTTACTATAAAGTCTTTCATGACACCACGAAAATCAAAAGTGTTAGATTCAAAGTAAAAGAAGTGCTAAGTTAGTAAGCTTATCCTGACTTGTGTTCCTCAAGTTTGTTTTGATTAGATTTTTTATGTACTAAACAATCTTTTACAGGATATTTCAGAATTTGAGTTTCAAATTTTTTCTTCTTTCAACACTTGTAAAATTTCTAATATGAACTTTGGTTATTTGCATCCCCCTATAAATGTAACCCTCCACTCTTATGAGACTACTTGGTAAAAGATTAAGGCTCTTCAAAAAGATCATTTATTTAATCGAAAGAAAAAAAATTGCTTTTCTAATGAACCAATTGGCTGAAGTGTGATTATTAGGGCTGTGACAAGAATATTCTTTTTATTCTCTTAATATGCTAGAAATATTCTTGTCAAACTGAAATATGCTTTTGTTAAAAGAATATTCTTTATCTAAAGAATATGCTTACATAAAGTTCTATCACAGCCAAAAATAATAAAAAAACCCTTAAAGTTACAATTCCAATTAGCATAAAATATTTTTTTTTTTTTTTTTTACTTACTTTCTGATCCCCATGCAAAGTTACCAGTATCCAATCGGAGAGCACGGAACTTTTGGTTGCCACCTCTCGTTCTGACGGTATGAACTCTACGAGCTCCTAACTGAAAACAAACAAAAATGTTAATTGTAATAAGTTTATTTAACTGTATTTTTAAGTCAAAGACTAAAGAAAAAAAGTAGTAATCAAATTAAATAAAAAATTATGATGGGAGGTCAACCACTTTGTGTTTTATTCCTTTGAACCCCCGACTTATCAAAATTACCAAGTGGTCACTCAGAAGAATCGTTAGAGGAACATATTAAAGCCGAAATATTGGGGTGTCTTTTGCCTTATGTTGCCAGGGCCGATATATCAGCCTCTTAGGGTTTAAAGGGTTAACCAAGAATTTGAAGTTACAAATCATTAAATCAAAATATACTTTTATAAACATCCCCAGTTTTATAAACTTCTATGAGATTAGAATTCCAGAAGATTCCATTCTTTGGAATTTAACATTAAAACAATTTTATATCAGTTCTACATTCAAAAATTAAAAACAAAAAAGGAAACAATCTTACTTTGGTCATAGCGGCAGGTCGACCAAGCTCAAAGTTCCGCTTTTTGCGGATTTGAACTTGACGACCTCCAGTTGCCTTTCTTTTATGCCAATTTGCACGAGAAATGCCTGAAAGAAAAATTATTAAATAATCAACCAATTATTTCCATAATTTTATGCGAATACAAAATAAAAACTTCAATTTTAAATTTTCTAAAATGTCAAATTGACAGGACAAGAAACCCAAAAAAGTACAAAATCTGCTAAAATTGATCCTAAATTATTTTTAAAGTTTTTTTTTTTTTTAAAAACCTTCGTTAATATTTTTCAGTTCATTTGATTTTTTTTTTTCTTAAATCATTTTTATTTAAAAAACACTAATACTTTTGGGGAACTTTTAGTTTATTTCACAGGGTTCCTTTTTTTTTTGGGGGGGGGATATTTTGCAATGGGGTTGCCGGACTAAGATAAAAAATTGACATTTAAAGAAAAAAAAAAAAAAAAGTTTAAAGTTAAATAATTTTTTTTTTAATTTAAGGT
>JAUZSX010353253.1:0-10045 GCA_034780655.1 Idiosepius hallami
TATCCCTCTCTCTCTCGCTCTCTCTCATACTCGCTCTCTCTCTCTCTCCCTCCCTCGCTCTCTCTCTCTCCCTCGTTCACTCTATCATTCTATCTCTCTCTCTTTCTTTCTCTCTCTCTCCCTCCCTCCCACTCTCTCTCTCTCTCTCTATATATATATATATATATATACATATATATATATATATTCCTCCCTCCCTCGCTCTCTCTCCCTCCCTCACTCACTCTCTCTTTCAATCCCTCGTTCTCTCTATCACTCTCTCTCTCTCGTTCTCTTTCGCTCTCTCTCTATCTCTCTCCCCCCCTATCGTTCTCTCTCTTTCTCTCTCTCTGTTGATTCATTTTATTTGTTTAGTTTTTTGACCCACTCGTTTGTGAATACATACCCAACAACATGGCTGCTTTCCTTCCCAGAATGCAACCCCAATTATTTAACGAAATCCACGAATATTTCGGGCCCTTTCCCCCCCCCCCGAAATTTGGGCTTTTTTATTTTTTTATTTTTTAATTCTTTCTGTCTTCTTTTTTTTTTTTCACGAAGGGACAAACAAAATAGGGGCCTCGATTCAATAGTCTTAATTTATTTATGCTATTCTTTCATTTTTCTTTTCTTTTCTTTTCTCTGTGAGTGTGGGTAGGGGGTAGAGCTGAGGGTCTTCTTTGTTTTAAGTTCTCTTTCAGTTTCTCTCTCCTCATCTCATTCTCTCTCTCACTTCTCTCTCTCTCACTCTTCTCTCTCTCTCACTTCTCCCTCTCTCTCTAACTTCTCTCTCAAACTTCAAACTCTCTCTAACTTCAAACTCTCTCTTTCACTCTCTCACTTCTCTCTCTCTCACTTCTCATTCTCTCTCAAACTTCTCTCTCAAACTTCAAACTCTCTCTAACTTCAAACTCTCTCTTTCACTCTCTCTCTCTCTTCTCTCTCTCTCTCGTCTCTCTCTCTCTCTTTTCTCTTTTTTTTATCTCTCTCTCTCTCTCTTTTCTCTCTCTCTCTAACTTAAACCCCTTTCTTTCTCTCTCTCTCTCTCTCTCTCTCTCTCTCTCTCTTTAACGCTACCACTTCTTTCTCTCTCTCTCTGTCTCTCTTTTACACATTTCCCGCTCTCTCTCTCTTCTTCCAATTCAATCACTTTTCTCTCCCCTTCTCTCTTTATCTCTTGCACACACTTTATCACTTCTAACTCTCTCTCTCTCTCTTACACACACACACACACACACACACACACACACTCAATCACTTTCTCTCTCTTTCTCTCTCTCTCTCTATCTCTGTCTCTTTCACACAATCTTATCACTTTTCTCTCTCTCTCTCTCTTTCTCACACACACACACGTTTTCTCACTCCCACTCTCTCTCTCTCTCACTCTCTCACCCCCATTCTCTCTCCCCCCTCTCTTTCTCTCTCTCTCTCTCTCTGTGTTTTAAGACGTAAATCCTAGCTTTTAACAGTTTTTATAGACGATCGAACAACTTGACTGAATACCGACCGCCTAAAAAAAAAGAAAAAAAAAAAAAAAGGCAGTGGAAAAGAAAAAGGAAAACAAGCAAAACAAACAACCGTATAAAAAGATCAACAATCAATTTTAGCGTGCGACCAACCGGTAAAGTCAGACGACAGGTGAGTTGTTGCGCTTGGCTGAATAGAGAGACCCATCTAAAAGTAAAAGAATTTGCTTTGTATACTTATCTCAGATACAGGTAAGACATTCATTTGGACTAGGAATTGACATTATTGGATTGCCATCTTTGAGAACGACTAAATCTATTTCTGTAAGAAATAAATTTAATAAAATATTAAATTTTTTGAAATTTACTTTATTATATTTACTTGGTGAGCACCAACCCAAGTTTGGCACCAGGCCATTTTTACGTGCTCTTACCCGAGCTTTTTACATTCATTGTTACCCTTCACCTAGATGAGCTGCTCTCCTGAGTTAACAAGCCCCACCTGCCCGAGGTTGCTAAAGTGAAAGTAATGGTTTTGACTGTGATTTTAACTTGCGTAATACGATTCCAGAGCCCAAGCTTTTACCAATATATATAAGTAATAGATAAAGTGCATTTATAATCTAATTAATAAAGTGTATTCATGATATAAGTAATCAAAATAATTCTCAAAATATAACCTTGAAACTTTTTCTTTCTGTGTGCGAGTTCATTTGTTCTCAATTAATTCTGAAACGGTTGGGCTACCGTCATCGATACCATCAAATAAAAATAAACCACATGTCTTTTATGAGTTTGGGAAAAGAGGTTGTTTCGGAATACTCCAGATAAATATCAAAATCAGCTTCTGGAAGGAACGGTCCCGTTTAAATGAAACTTTACACACTCTTTGCAATCTATCATTAAAAAAATTGTTTAAAAGTTTCAGAACTGCAGACCTCCCAAACTAATTTACCGTTTTTTGGTCTGCAAACTTGAAATTTGATACATGGAGTATCCAGGAATGTGGAACAAATTTGTTTCAGTTTTCAGTCGGGAAAATAGCTGATAAGTGGTCCAACGCAATCCTTGAGTAAAATTGCTTGTAATTTCTTAAAAGATAAACAAAAGATAAAGATTAGACACAGGGATTGATAATCCCTATTACGTAAAACTTTTTGTTTTAAGTATAAAGCACCAAAATGAAACAAAAATGTCTTCCTACCCCTGATTAGAAACAAGGTCATTTATCTTTGGTGCAGGGTCATTTAGGACAATTTTTTTTTTCAGGGAAAAATCAAAAATAAAAAAAAAGTTTTTTTCAATTTTATTTTTTTTTTTTATCTTTTTTTTTTTTTTAAGTTTTTTGATTTGACTCAGAAAAGCAAAAGCAAATCTGATTGGTCAATCTTTTCCTAGTTTCTAATTCAATAGATGAAATCATTATCCACTCTTTGTAATGTGTGTGTGTGTGTGTTAAAGGGGATCTCAAAAAAATAAAATAGAAATAATGAAGAAGTCAATCCTGTTTTGAAATCCAGAAAAATCTTTAAAAAAAAATCATTTTCAAAACTGAAGGAAGACAAAATTATCTAAAAGCAAAATTTTAAGCCTGATTTGTGTTGCAAGTAGAAAAAAAACAGAACTTGAAAATTGTTGTACTTGATCACCAAATGTCTGATCTGTTGAGTGGCATAGAGGGTGTGAGGGATGGAGAGATAAACAGACTGACCAAGAGATGGACAGACTGACCGAGGGGCGGATTTCTGGTGGAGAGAATGAATGAATCTTGTGAATTTCCTATATTTGAAGAGGTTTCCTTATTAACAAGTTGAATGAATGAATCTTGTGAATTTCCTATTTTTGAAGAGGTTTTCTTATTAACAAGTTGTCAATCAGATCAAAAATCCTGACCTACTCAAAAAGCCTCTTTCTTTTAAAAAGACAGATTTTCCTAAAACTAAATCCTTTTTATTTCTTTTTTTTTTCCTGAAAAAATATTTCATTCATTCGTTTGTCCAGCTGTTTCCGGCAAAAGACCATCAAACCAAATGGAAAAAAAGTTAAAAATATCAAAACTTCTTACAAAATAATTCACAACAATTTCCTTCCTTATTAAGGGAGGGGGGAAGGGTGCGGTCATTATTTTATTGGCTTCAAATTGATGTTATGGAAATAAATATTTGTCCTAAACATTATTGGGAAGGTCCACTTTGGACAGTGGGGATGATATAATATCAACTTTATTAATATGATATTATAATGTCAACTTTATTAAAATGATATCAACTTTAACATAATTAAGATAAATTAAAAGCTGATATCTCATTATTAAGATGATATCATAATATCAACTATATATATATATTATAATATTAACTTTATTAAAATAATATTATATTATTAACATAATTAAGATAAATTAGAAGCTGATAATATTCCTTGCATTCAATAAAAAGCCCCCCCCCCAAAAAAAAAAATGATTCTAATGAAAACAAGCTAAGCCAAAAAAATGTCTAGAAAGTTCCAAGTTGAGAAAATTGGTTTTATTAGAGCAGAAAAATCTAATCCCAACACAACCGACCTAAGCCCTACACCCCCCTACCCGATTGGGAAAGAAATAAATTCTTATGAATTTAAGTGGAATTTGATCTTTTTAAGTTAAGATTTTATTCCATAGCAAAACAATCAGTCTGTGTGTGTGTGTGTGTGTGTGTGTGTGTGTGTTTGTGCGTGCGTGCGTGTAAACTATTATATTATTAGTAATTTTATACAAAGCAAAACCTTAAATAAATTAAAAAAGACTGAACCAATAAAAAAAAAAAGTTTTCAAAATATTTTATTCTGATTTGTTTATCTTCAATTTGAATCAAGTTTAGTTTAATAAGTTTGTTTTAAAAAATGCATAAAAAAACAGTAAATAAATTTGAGGTTTTCTAAATTTTTTGATATCTTCACTTTTTACTAAGAATTTTGTCTAGATTAAAAAAATAGACCAACAACAAAGTAGAAAGTTTCCTTGAGAATTATGATATTTACTTGGTGAGCACCCCCAAGTTTGGCACAAGGCCTTTTTCCTTGAGAATTATGCTTTCCTTGATGACAAGATTTACACATTAAGATATTGGAATTTTTTATGACTGCCATAAAATCAAGTTAGAGAGAAAAGAAATAAATCCACTAGAAAAAGATTTTAGAAAAACCAACAAAAACAAAGAAACATTTTGTTGAATCGATTCATTTTGGCTTTGAATGGAATTTTCTTTTCTTTTACATTATAAGATTTTTAGGTTTATGAGGGACTTAAGATTTTTAATTCTAAAAAGTTAATACTGGAAATTTGGTTTAAATTGAATTTGTATAAGGGTTTTAAAGAAGGGAGGGAAAGAGGAAGGAAGGGAGGGAAAGGGGAAGGAAAGGAGGGAAAGAGGAAGGAAGGGAGGGAAAGAGGAAAGAAGGAAGGAAGGGAGGGAGAGAAAGGGGAAGGAATGAAAGGAGGGAAAGAGGAAAGAAGGGAGGGAAAGAGGAAGGAAGGGAGGGAAAGGGGAAGGAAAGAGGAAGGAAGGGAGGGAGGGAGAGAAAGGGGAAGGAATGAAAGGAGGGAAAGAGGAAAGAAGGAAAGGAAAGAAGGAATGGAAAGAAGGGGGAAAATGCAAGGAAGGGAAAAAGAATGGAAGGAAGGCACAATTGTGTAAATAAAATGAGAATTCTACATCAGAATTACTGCATATTTAATATCAAATAGAGTTTACATTAATGGAGAGCTGGAAAAGAATATTATTTTGTTGTTAATTAGGACTTTCCATATAAGCAAAACCATAATTACATTATTCTATGAATGTGAAAACAAAGTTTTATAAAAAAAATAGTAAAAAAAGGGGACAAAAAGTCATTTTTTGTTTTTTAATAAATAAAAGTGATAAAGTGTGTGTGTCTGGGTGCTTATCTGATAAATAAATGGAGGGAAAAGATAGAAAAGCCACAGACCCCCCCTCCCTCGAGCAGATACCCCCACCCTAAGGAAAAATGGATGATAGAAAACATTCAAAGTTAAGAGAGCATTTCTTTTTTTTATTATCCTTCCTAAAATGTATGGAAGGTCAAAACTTGTCAAAAAACATTCAACTTTGAAGAAGGAATGAAATTGTCTAATGAAATGTTATCATTTGTTGGCAAAGGGAAAATTTGGCAGATGAATTCACTTCTGCAGTCAAGGGATATCGAAAAATCATTTTGGCACATGATTAGATCAAAAAGAAAGTAAGAAAAAAAGAGAAAAAAAGAGAGAAAAAATAAAGAAAGAAAGAAAGAAAAGAAAAAAAAGAAAGAAAGAGAAGTCTTATAAAAGAAAGAGAGATAAATTCGAATTTTAGGACAGAGACTTCATTAAAAGACCCAAGAAGTGCACCCCCTCCAACTGGTGGTGTTGGTGGGTGAGAACAACAATGACCCCCACAACAAGAAAGGTAGAATTATAAAGAAGAAAACATCAAAAAAAGAAGAGGGGAAAAAAGAAACAAAAAAAACAATGAGCAAGAATGTGCCGGGGGGGGGAGGCAGAGTGCAGTTTCACCCTCCCCAATCCTCTAGAAAACAAGAAGAAGCTTTATTCAGAAACAGAACAACAACAACAATAATAATAATAATAATAATAATAATAATAATAATAATAAATGAATGAATGAATAGTCAATGAGACATACAGACAGACAGACAGAAAGAGAAAACATTTGTCTTTATCCTTCCTAAAATTCTTTTTAGATTTTTCTTTTGTATTCTTTAGATAAACGGCAGCAGAGAGACAGAACTGCAGCAGAGAGACAGAACGCCAACAGCACAGAAAGAGAAGCAACACTAAAATGAAGGGAGGAAAGAAGACAAAGAATGAAAGAAATTAGTGACAATTTTTTGTCAAAAGGAAGTCAATTTCATCTTGATGCATTTTAGCTTCTCTTCTCATCCAATAGTCAATAGCAGACACAGCAGCAGTCAATGAGAAATAATCTAGGATTAATACAATAATAACAAGAAAAAAAAAAGAAAACCTTTTTTTTTCTGAATGAAAAGAAATTTTTGTTTTTTTTTAAGAACAAAGAAAATTAAAAAAGAAAGAAACAACAAAATGTAAAAAAGTTGGGAGATTTCTAAATTCCTTCTAACAATTCTAGGCTAATCATCATCATAGCGTAACGCACAGGTGTGTAGTGTAACAATTGATTTCCTCAAAAGGGGTAGCAGGGGCACCATGTGCAGGTTTGTTACTTGCCCTTGTACAATACCTGGTATACTTAAATGGTCACCCATCTAACTACTGACCAGGCTCGACGTTGCTTAACTTTGGTGATCTTACAGGAAACAGTGTATCCAACGCAACGCGTACTAAATAATAAATACTGTTCAAAACTTTTTGATCTTAAATAACACAAAGATTTTTTTCCCTTCACCAACAGATTATGTATAATCAATTGTAATTCTTCTGAAGCATCATAAGATTAGTAGTAAAAAGATCTCAGGTTTTAGAAGGTTAGAGTATAATACATTAATGACAATAGTTGATAAGATTTCAAAAGATCTCTTTTTTTAAACCAAAAGTAGTTCTTGTCTCTATATGAACAGACATCTAGTTATTCTTTTCTTTGTTTCAATTTTCTGTTTTAATTTTAGTGTCTTAAAATCAGGTTAGAACCTAGAAATAATCACCACTGATTTATTTAGGGTTTTTCATTATTAAATCAAAACAAAGATAAAGAACCAAAAAGCAAAGAAACTGAATTCTAAATTCCTAATTTAAGCCTTGATTTTATTTCTAGGAAATATTGAGACTTCAAACACACAAAACAAAATTGAATTTTCTTTTTCTGGGATTTCAGATTTTTATGTGCAACAATTCATAAGACAAAGACTTTGCAAGTTGAATTAAATTTCACTGAATGCACAGTAACTTTTTGAACACCATATTAATCTGTAGAGTGCGATTGCTTAAATTTATAGAGTGCTCGATATCAGTGATAGAGAATGTATATTGGGTACACTTATCTTTATATATATATATATATGGACTTTGGACCCTGACTTAGTAATATTACCAAGTAGTCACTCAGAGTTGTTCTCTAAAAAACATATTAGGGTCAAAATGTCAGTGTGTCTTTTTTTGCCTTTGGTTACTAAGGCCGATATATCGGCCTCTTAGGGTTAAAAGAGTTTAAAATCAAGACAAATTGATATTCTAAAACCAAATTGAAAATAAAATTTCAGTTTTTGAAAAAATTGTTTTTTTAAATGAAAACCACCAAAAATGTCTACAAATAAAAGGTCGTTTTTTTCTGTTTTTCCCAAGAAAAGTCTAGAAAAACTCTTGAATACTGAATCGTTTTGTACATCAAATGCTGTCAGTACAAAAATGAGGAGGAGGAGGAGGAAGAGAAAAAATAAATTTATAAAAAAAAAAAAAAAAAAAAAGAGAAATAATTAGTATAAAACTGAGAGCAAAAAAAAACCCCAGCTGTTTTGAGAAGAGGGGGGGTGATAATGGGAGGAGTTGGCAGTGAAGGGCAGGAATTAAGTGGGCATGAAAAGAGGCTAAATGTCAGGAAACAATTTTTTTTTTTGGGGGGGGAAAGAATGAAAAGAAAAGAAATAGAAATTCTATTGGAAAGAAGGAGAGAATGAAAGAAAGAGAAAAAGAAAAGAAAGAAAAATGCAAAAGAATAAAAGAAAGAAAGAAAAAAAAAAAAGAAAAAAAAAGAAACCTTTTGCTTCTTGTCAATTTAAAAAAATAAATAAAAAACCAGAACCCAAAACCAAGACCAGAACTGCTTTTCTTCTTCTCAATCACTTCTTCTTCTTCTTCTTCTTCTTCTTCTTCTCATTAAAAGCACAAAGAAAATTTCATTCATTTTCTTTTTCAAGTCTTAAAAAAAACTTATTGGGGGGGGGCGGACAGAGACAAAAATAAACAGTCCTTCCAAACTCAATTCTTCTTTCAAATCAAAACAACAAAAAAAATGATTGTTTTACGGCATATCATCATTTTTTGATTAAAATTCTTTGTCCACACATAGTTCTTTTGAATAACACAAAATGCACAATTTAATTCCTAGCCAGAAGGAATCTGGAGATTCATACCATTCCCAAGGGTATTAGCTTGAATGTGAACCCATCAAGACAACTGGGATTTAAATTCGCATATTATGATTCCAAAGTCCGACCACTAACCCATCGTTCTAAACAGAACAAGTCAAAAAAAGATACTTAGGAGTCAAACAGAATTCCTGAGAAAAACTGTTTTTGTATGAATTTGCATACAGTATTAGCATTTCTTGTAATTCCAGCTAAAATAGAGAACAACTGATTTGTGCATGTTCAGTGGTTGAGCCAGCTAAGCCAGTAGGGGGTCAGTATGCCGACACAATTTCATAGAGAGAAACAAGGAACCAAACTGCCATTCAACAAGATCTAATGAAGCAGTAGAGCAAAGGAATGACAAGGGGAAGAGGGATTCTCCCAACATCTCTACAACAGAGAGGCCTCACAGAAAGACACTTCAATAGCCTTTCTGAATAAAATAGTACCAATCACAGATATCAGCAGGGACACCCAACATTACACAGATCAAAAAGAAAACTCATCTGCAGCAAAAAAAAACAAACTTCAATAATAAAAATATTGATATGCCATTAAACAAAGTAGTGTAGTGTAATTATGAATGCCTTTGGTCAACTATAGTAGCCCCTCCCCCTTAATAGGTATGTAATGTTATTGGAATTGTTGGGTGAGACGCCCCCTGGAATCCTGGAAGGGCCCAGAGGAATGAACAAAACAACACTAAAAATGTCAGTAGCCCTTTCAGATTCCAGCTTGACCCTCTCGGCAATTGATCATCCGTAGATACACATAAGTATCGGCCAAAATGTTACAGTGGTAAATCTTTTTGGTTTTCAAATGTTCTAAATATCAGAGATGAAGGTAGATTGTAAGACAGGATTAAAAAGTCACTGAAGGATTCTTAATTTCTTTTCTTGACAAACCAAAATATTTGGATGCCATCAAATATGTTGCAGGCCCTTAAAATCTGTCCTTGATAATTTCTAATGATTAAAATCACAATCATTTGCAAGTCCAGCTGGGTTTTCTTTATTTATTTTTTCAACCAATAAACTAAAAGATTCTCATTGTGTTGGTAAAAAGCCATCTAAAAGTATTTGAAAGACTTGGTTACTTAAAAAAGAAATTGAAGAAAGCTTAGGAATGACTTTTCTGACCATTGCTTATTTGGTTTTGTCTTTTTCAAAAAAACTAAATTCAAATTATCCACCATGATTTTTTTTTCACTCTTTTTTTTTACAAAAAATAATAAAATTAAATGAAAAAGAAACAACATTGACAAATGACGTAATTTTTCTTTCAATCGCTATTTGAATCATTCCTACACAAATATATATTGATTTACTTACCAATAGATGATATTTATTTTTAAAATCCAATTTTAATTGACGTGTTCTTTTTTTTTCAAGACAGAGTTATACCGCTTTTGAATGTATGGGCTGCCAAGTTGAACTTGAAATGGATTAATTTTTGAAATTTCTGTGGTGGGGTGGAGAGGATTCTTTCCAAGAAATTTT
>JAUZSX010353264.1:0-22606 GCA_034780655.1 Idiosepius hallami
ATATATGGAGAGAGAGAGAGAGATAGAGAGAGACAGAGAGAGAAATTCACATAATTTGTCGTCTATCTATATATCTATAAAAGTGAAATTTGCGCGTGTACCAATTTGCTTGAATCAAAAATAAATACTCGGAAAACCCAATATGCAGAAAATAAAAAAAAATTAAAACAGTGGCTACATTTGTGAGATATAAGATTTTGGTCATTTGTTTAGATTGTATCACAGGTGTTAATTGTGAATGAACATTTGAAATGATATGTTTTTACTTACCTGGTATAAAAATGAGGGTAATTGGGGGTTGTCAAGTATTGGATTTTGGAGTAGGCTGTCAGTTCCGTGACTCCAGAACAGTTTACACCTAGAAAGAAATAATTAAGAATAAAAAATGTAAATTACAGTAACTACAGTAACAATGGACACAATAATTGTGATGGTTGAACGTTAATATGCCGCTCAACTCATAAACGTAGATCTACTTGACAACCAACGCTAGATTACTAAAATCCATTCTAAGGAAACACTGCTAAGCGTCACAGATTCATTACAAATGAATTTATTTTTTTATTTGATTTTGCCCTTTGAAAAATATGTTTCTTTTTGACAATTAGCATGTTGTTAGAAACATTCTGTTTTGCTCATCTAAAACTCACTCGAAAAATCCAATTGCTGTACCAAAAAATGGTCTGCAGTTTTTTCTTATTAGTGACCATACCTGAAGCAGTTACGGATGTCTACGCTGCGAGTATAAATAATCGTAATGTTATAAATTTCTCCTAATAGAAATGATAAACTGTTATATTATTAGAAATATGAACATTATTTGCGTATCTTGGGAAAAGAAAGGTTTTTTTAAAGGAGAAGAGAAGAATATTGATATTTTTTTATGAATTTTCTCTTTTACTTATATCGTTTTCTCTTTCACCTTATCTTGTTTGCAGCAAGTTATCACACAAAGGGTTTTGTACCACTTTCGTATTTCATGCGAACATTTGCTATACTTTATACTCCACGTTCATCATTCTTACTGCCTTGGAAGAAATAGCTTTTATCTGCAACAACAAGTTTTTAACATATCAAGAAAAGGATAAAAGAAAGATATTTCTCATCTAAGAACGATTAATTTTACACTTATTTTTTCTTTATTTCCTTTCATAAATATTTACTGACAAAATAAGAACTAAACGGGAGTTTCATTAAAAAAAAATACTATAGTAGAAAATAACTTAAGCTTTTCGGAATATAATTCAGCTTGATTTCTTTATATTTTAAAACTGGGGCTTAAAGAAACGTTGAGAAAATTTATCACTAAAAACTAATTGCATCGCGATTGAATGATTGGGAACAGTCCTGGATAATTTATACAACTTAAAAGAAAATGAACCATTCGTTTCTTCTTATTGTTGATATTAAACACTAACCTAAATTAACTAAGATAATGGATAGCAACCACTTATTAACACCCATACAAAGAAGAGGTGGCAAAAGAACATATTTTGTTTGTTTATTATTCCAATCGAAATAAAACAAAATGGTATTTTACATAATTTTGTAAAATAAAAACACTTTCATCGTTATTTAATTCAATTTGATTTTATTAAACGTACAAATAGGCAAGGTAAATTTGTTTCACGATATACGAATATATGTATGCTTTCACACGTACGTTCAAACATACGCAGACATATAGTAAATATATTTATATAGATGGAGAAAAAAAAGTAAAATCCCATCTCGCTCTACAAATCAGCGTTGAGCACATAAACAATTTACAAAAAACAAATAACGTTTAGTCTTGCCCATGTGAAGCAATTAACATAATTTGAAGTTTCATAATAAGTTCCATATTTATGATGTCCTCTTTATTATAGAATGCAATAATCTCTTGTGGTCAAAATTGGTTTATGAAGTTCGTAATCAAAGGTTTTGTTACAAATAAAAGACACAACCAATCCTCAAAAAATTTGCTCTAAGAATCGAAGAAAAGTTTTAAAAGATAATAATAGAGTATTAAAATTTGCATGACACATTATCTATTTTGTATGGAAATATCATTAATAGGAGAGTCTTTAAAAATGTTATAGGTATAAGTAAAATATGTTAGTAGTTTTATTTTCATTTTAGGTTATCTTAAAAATTAGAAAACACCAGTGTATATTAAATGAAGAGGCTAAGGATAAGGAGATTCACAACTTTTCCAATGGTAATGGCTGTACTGTGAAGATAACAAAACAATAGGAATTTAAAATTATGATTCCAAATTGTTAGCACTTAACTACTGCACAATGGGGGTCTCAGGTTGAACCTAACAAATATTCCGACGGTTAAATCTTTTCTTTGTTTCAAAGCCAATAGGAATATTTGTAAGTGGTCATCTAATACCAGTGAATACATTAGTACAATATTTTCTCATCAATATGAAGTAAAACTGTCAGCGGGAAACCAGTACATTTCGAATTTTCATTTGAACCAACGATTACATTTAACTTTTAACTGCAAGCTATGTTTGATGAAGTGGAAAAATCTATCTAATGATGTTTAAAAGAGAGTGACTTACAAGTACACCAGATTGTAAACAAACATCTGGTTTGTGACATGGCAGAGAGAAACGCATTATAACCAATTTCCGGTCAAGGGATGCAGACAATGCATAAAAAACACTTTTATAAATAAAAAACGCTATAATCTAAACGCAAAAAATCGAATTGAAAATGTTATTCATACTGAGGTTATATTTGAAATGTAAATTCTGATTTTTCAAGTGATGAAAATAAAAAATAGTGACATTGATAGCATTTCCTTTAAATAAAATCGCTTTCGTAAGACTTCAGTTAATTAACTGTGGCTTTTGTTTTTATAGCAAATCAATAAGTTTTTTTAATTGAAAACACTTTTAGATTGTGTAGACATTTTTACAGTAAACATTTAGAGATTTAAACATTTTGATAAAGAAATAATTTGCAGTTTCAAAGCTTTTTTTTAATTGTTGAAAGACGTAAAGAAGTTACAAGCGCTTTGTTTTAAAACATTTCTTTAAGAATTGCATACAAAAAACTAAAAATTTTTTTAAAAACTTTTATTATGTTTCGGGTTTTATTTTCTTTTTGATAATATCTAATAATCTTCAGGGAAATGGACTTCAGCAAAAGAATCCTGTCTGGTCAAAACCACTAATTACGTTATTGTACTGTTTTGTTCGATAAAAAAACTAACCTTTGTTAACATTTCGCGTCATAATTAAGTTTGGTATAAAACATTTTTTTCTTGAAATCATATTCTAAATAAACAGTAGATCCACTGTTAAACTCATGGCTGAAAGGATTTTTAATAAAAGTACATTATCTAATTGTATTAATAAAATAGTGAAAGATTGATTGGGATTTAATCGTCTACATTAAGAAACCAAAATCCAAATACAAATAATAAATCCCACACTAAATAACTTTTGTAATATTTGACGATACTAATTATCTATTCAAAATTAATAATTTATAGAATGCTGTGAACTTCCTAAAGAATACACTCTTTCAAATGATTTATCGATAAAGATTTTAAATTATTGATGCTATTTAGATAATCGCAATAGCAATTATCAGATCTTCTGTGATGTTAGTGAAGATTGGCTACTCTAGATATACAGCAGTTTCGATGAAGGACTTTACAGAAACAGTGAAGTTTAACACTTTTAAAAGTATTATTGTTCAAGCAGTTCTCGAAGACATTTCTGAATTTCACAGTGCAAGTTTATAGAATACAAAAATTATCAATGAACATTGAATATGAATGAAGACATGAACAATGCTCTCTGCTTATTAAATAGCATTACCATCAATTCTTATATCTAAATTAAAAATAAAATGATTATTTTTTAGACGGTTAAAAATTATGTTCAACAACAACTATAAATGAAAAGAATAATTGAAATAATCTTCAATTTAGAATAGATATTACTAAACTATGTTAATAAGGGGTTTTACACAATTGACTTGTGTAAATTGAAATTAAAGAAATATATTAGTAAGAAAAATAGAATAATAGTCAAAACTAAATGCATGTTATTTCGCTTAATAAAATATTGTCAAAAAGTCAAAAAATTCACTCACACACACACACACACACACACACACACACACACACACACACACACACACACACATGCACACAACACACACACACAAAGACACATACACACACACACACACACACATGCACACAACACACACACACAAAGACACATACACACACACACACACAAAAACACATACACACACATATACAGACACAGATCACAGATACAGACACAGACACAGACACACACACACACACATATATATATATATAGGGTGTGTCAATAAGTAGATGGACATTATTTGGAATAGGTTTATGTACCCCCAAATTTTAAGTAATCAAGTTGTTCCCCATTTACAGCAACAAGCTAATTTACAAGACTTTTATTTGTAATTTTTGAGGGAGAGTACAAAAATGCATGGTAATAAACCAGGGAGAGTCAGTGATTTAGAAAATTACATGATCTCTAAACAAACGTGTTTTTACTGTCCGCCTAATTTTGGCTCACTCTGTTTTTAAGAGAGAAATATAAATTGTGGATATCGACATATTTACATTGTGTATGAAATGCGATCAAAAGAGAAAAGATAAAAATAAAGATCCACAAGACAACCGGAAATGTTGACTACTTTTAAAAAAAAATCCATGTTTTATTCTATTCATCATGGCATCTTATCTAAACAACTTAGATACTTCAATAGAAGTTGCACGTGCAAAAGGAAAAAAAAAGACATGCTAATGAATATGAAAATACGTTGTTTCGTGCTAACAATTTTTTTTTAAATAAAAGCAGAAAAGAATTTTGGCTTATTTATCCACCAGAATGATTCACAGAAATTCACAAAGAAAAATTAGAAAAATAAAGAACATAAACCGTTATTATCACTGTAAGAATTTACTTTTACGGATCCAATTTATTGCATTTTAGAACTTATTATAAATAATGATGTCACGTAGTTTGCATTATGACAGCTTTATAATGTCAATTATAAAACTATGGTTTTACTGGATTCATTGAAGAAACTTATTCAAGCAATCTTCCTGAAAGCAAGCTTACGATAGAAAAAGGTGTCTATTTTGATTGCAGCAATGTGTGTATTGAATACATGACTTTGGGTCTGAAGATTATTTGGGTAAAGAGAAGACAAAGAAAAATATTAAAGGATTGTTAGGAAATTAGCTGTCTTTGATTATTCCACAGCTGATACCCCTCTTTTGGGTGAAAATGAGGTAGAGCAAAAAAAAGTATAAGTTTATAAATCAAAGAGTTACAATATGGCTCGAACAGAGCACATATTGGTGTCGAAAAAAATCGGCAGAAAATATCTAGTTTTGAGAACAAAAGATTACTTATGTAACAAGGCATATCGATAGCTGGTGGGAATCTGCCATAGAACTCAGAAATCTAGTGAATTTGGGTAAATGTGAAAGGAAGTGTAATTTTGAATTTGACAGGTGCGTATCTTAAAGTGAAGTAAGAAAACTTTGACCTCAGGAAGGATTTATTTGTGTTGACAGTTGATTAGGGACTGACCATGTGGGTAGCTAAGTTTTGCAATTTTAAACTTAGATGTTTTTAGAGATAGAGTTTTTTTTTTTAACATTCGATCACGTGGAAAGCTTGGAGACAGACGTGCCTCGCTCAAGTCGGTACGAGAGGATGAATTTAAAGTATTTTTGGCACCGTTTAGTTAGTTCATATATCTAAGAAAAAAACCCTAATTTAATCTTTCGACAAATTTCGATTAAATAAAAATATATCAATATCTTTTTATCAAATACAAGAAAATCCTTTTGTTGTGAATATCATCGTATTTTTCCATATACAGATGTTGTACCTTTGTGAGAACTTAATAAAAAAAAAAAACAAGATTCAATAAAACAACGATTGATGGCACTTAATATTGTTAAGGGAAATATAAAAGCTGATTTATAATTGATCAAATTTTAGGAAAAACCGAGCCGAAATTTCAGAAATCAATTTGTGGATTAGGATTAGAAATAACGAATTAACTTAAATTTCGCTAGGGAGAATTTACAGATGTATATCCTATGATCTTCTACACAAATTTTTACACCATTACACATTTTACATATATATATATATATATATATATATATATATATATTTAAAGCCTAATACTTAATAATATTCTTTAGCTTTTATTTAATAAAAAAAAACAAAGTGATAACTGTTCTTTTGCTAAGCAATTTTATGTTCTCATATTGGTTTAAGTTGCTTAAGATTAATGCAATCTGGCATTGAAAACATTGACCGCCGACCAGTACTTTCCTTGTAAAAACTAATTTAAAAGCTAGCCTAATATTTGAATACTCTTTATTTGAAATTTAAAGTCTGTAGACCAACAATTGGCGAGGTGGATTAGTAGAGACAGAATGCTTAAATGTACCCATAAACAATTCAACTTTTATAACTATGTAGATAAATAACCAAATTTTAAACAACGTAAATATTTTAAAAAACATTTGCTTTAAGAATTTTTTGAATTACACACATTTGAAGAAACATTTTGTTGTTTAGGAATAAAACATATTCCATATAGATTAGTTTTATTCCATATAAATGGAAATTGTAGCCTCAAGTCATTGAATTCTGTCATTAAATCTCAATGCTCAAGTTTTACGTCTCGAGGATTTCAGCTAAATATCCTCAGGCAAATATTTCAGAGAAGGAAACACATTGAAAAGCTCTACTATCTCAATCTACTTTGTCAGACAATTTCAAAATTTTAATTCCGTTTGTCTTATTGTCTGTTTTAAATAAATATTACATTTTCCAATGAAAATTTTGGATTGCACAACAAGGAAGGAAATTTAAATTCTTAGAAATGTGTCTTGTAATATACAGAGTGGTCGAGAAGTTTGTGGATTCTCTGTGCTATTAGAAGTTGATGATTTGTTTTCTCTATTCTCTTCATTTCAGTGGTATTAAGAAAAATAATAGAACTTAAAAGCTTATAGAGTTTGGAATTATAATGTAATTGAAACAACTCGTGAAAATTCTTTGATTAGAAAATATCAGAAATTTTGACCATTGTGGATTTTTAGAGGTTATTTTCTTCAGTTAAATTTTAAATTTGTTGATGTCATTTACATTAACAAATTTTAAGTTTAACTGTAGAAAATGACCCCTAGAAAATTTATTTCTTAGAAATTCAGGTACATTAAAAATATTTTACATATTCTTATAACAAATTTTCCTGAGTTTTATTCAGACATAAAATATTGACTTAATCGACTGAGTTTTAAGTCATATTAAAAAAAGTTGTTGGGTTATTTAAATTTAACAGGATGTCAATTTCTGATGGGCTCGTTTGAAATTTTAGGAAAAATCTATAAAACATTTTAGATATTTTTGCTTTTAATACCATAAAATTTACGTTTTTATCTTTCTGGTAAATCCAAAACTTGTTAAAAAATGATGAATTTTAATAGACTTCACGTAGTTAAAAAAAACTGTTCAGACTAATGGCTATGGCTACAATATACTGATTGATCTTCTGTAGATGATGAAAAACCCTCCAAGATACATTGTGATATTTAGGGAATGACTGAAAAAAATAGTCACGTAACGAGTAGAATATTCTTTAATAAAAAGCATATCATCACAGCCCCCGATCATCGCTAAAGACAAGGACATGATGGATAGAAGGATGCCAAAATGTCCAATATATTTAAGTTCAGGGAGAAGTAGGCTGATAAGCTATGCATCAAAACCATTCTCAGAAATTGCAATGTAAAATTTAAAAGTAATCAGCAATTTAAAAAACAAATTAAATCTTTTATTTGTCGGTGCAGCATGCAACTCCTTAACTTGGAAGAACTGCTCATTTATGTGCTTAAAAAATCCAGGAAACGTCACTCGTTATGTAACAATATTATTGAACTTACTGGTCAAATAATATTGTTACACAACACATATGCTTCATTAATGTGTTTTATTTTACTAGCCTGGTGCTTGAATTTTTAAACCTACAGGTCAAATAATATTGTCATCTACTGTAGTTCAAAAGCAGCTTTTCGTAAATTTGATTTATTTTTCAACTTAATATAAAAAGAAAAGAAAGACTGTTTTTAAGTAAGTGGGCGACGGCCTACGGTCGACACTTACATCGAATAAAATAAAGCTATAAAAATCCAACTTTTCTTCGTTTTGGTGACCAACTTTCGTTCCAGCCACACACTAAAGACCAGTAGGATGAGGTTCCTCTGTCTTTCAAAAAACCTAAGTTGCTCTTCCAAATTTTACCTTCTTCCCAGATTATAAGGAGCCAAAGATGATCGTCAATTGTACAGTTGTTACTGAAATTACGGTATTTCCTAAGAGCGCCTAATTATGAACTTGTGTCAAATCGTACTTCACTGGTTGATAAGGAAAATCGTTAACAAACAAGCTTTCCTAATCTGTTTGTAGAGGTGTCTTGTAAACAAAATCCAATGAGAGGATAATGTCTTGTATTGAACAAAGAGTAATATTTATAACCAAATGTGATCAGACGGTGTCATTTTGATATAAACAGTCGAGCCATAAATTAGCGTTATCTCGCACCCAACAATATAAACAAAGAACAGTTACATTCATTCAGGTTTGTTTATATCAAAATATCTGGGAACATTTTTGTCTGAATATCATATCTATTTATCTATCTTGGCACATTCATATCTAGGAATATTGATTATTTTTATCTTTGTCTCTCTCACTATGTATTTTATAGTTGTGCGTTTATTTGTACTGCATTCCTTTCTCGAGAAGTCTATATATTTTCATCTGGGTCCTTATAAGGTTTTGGTGCATATCTTGATCTCAGCTTCAATCTGTTTTAAATACAGAAACTAGTCATACAAATTAAATTTATCTATTTATACTTTTAGTTCTAGCAATGAGGAAAATGGTATCGTAGGGGATTTACCTAAAACTTTAAACGGGTTGTTTATTGTTACATTTGTATGTAACCTTATCAGACGACAAGATCTTTCGTCGAATTAGGGTTCATTAAGCTTCAACATTTGACAAAAACAGTTTGTACAGGTTGATCCAAAAGTATGTATACAGCTAATGACCTTTTTTTTTATACGCTTCTTTATATAAATCTTTTTATATGCTTCATAAATATGTTTTGTTTTACTAACTGCTAGTAAATAAGCGCATTTTTTAAATTTTGAATTTATTTGAATTAATCATTCAATAATGGAAAATAATTTAAATCAATAAAAAAATTAATTATTGGAATAATGAAAATGCTGAGACCTGGCAAGAAGCTTTTTAGACTCCTCCATCTTTATTTTTTAGTAGTTAAGGGTTTAAACAGAATGACACTTTCACCAGATCCGAAAGAATGTAGATCTATGGCAGAAGATTCTTGGAAAATGATGGTCTTTTGAAGAGTAATATTTGTTGTTTTTGTTATTACTTGCCGAGTAAAACTTCAAAGCGTCCATGAACATTTGGACAACCAAATACAGCAAAACAAACCTGGATGAATCCTTAAGAAAATATGAGATACGAAGTTTACAAAATTTAATCACATGAAATAATTAAGCCATTTAGTGCAATTTGGAATATAAAATTTAAACTCCCATTGTATGGTTTTATAAATATTTTCTAATATTTATTACACAATTTTTCTCGCAAATATTTATTTGATAAATCCTGTTTTTCCCAAATATTTCTTGAAGTTCAAGTGATACATCCGCAAGATTAAGAATATTCTGAAACAACATGACGAAAAGTCTGAAGATATTTTGTTGCGCTCAATGAAATCATGAAATGGAAATATCGCAACTTTGTAGATAGATTAAGATGCTCTATGATTGAAATTAATGAGAAAAAATAATTGGACAGAAATAATATTAAGTACTTAAATGTCTCAATATTTTTATGTTGTAGAAACGTTTTAGATTAATTCACTTTTATTTCTCCACATTTAGATATAAATATGCAGAAAAATCCTATTTATATTATCTTTGTTTTTATGTAACAGGTTCGATGATTTATTACATTGAAGTGCCTTACGCATACGTCTCGATTGGTCTGAGCTACGAACACTTATGTGCTACTTGTGGCAGAATCAACTTGTCAAGAGCAGGACTAGTTAACACTCGAAATTTTAAACGAAAGAACGGAGGAGAAGATGACACACAATAAGTTGTACATCCGGGTATGCGAAAAAGTATGCAAATTAGGAGTGGGATTTTAAAATCACATGCGAATTCATTCACTTGCAGCAAGATCTTGGAGTTGTAAAAAGTGGCAGTCGCCATGTTCCATTCACAATTCTAAAATATTCTTGTGATAATTACTGTAGTGGTTAATACGTAGTTATTGTTTGAGAATAGTTTGTAGCAATAATTTAGGTTTGTAAATCCGAACAAATACAGTTTATTATAAACATTTGTAATTGATTGGTCATTTTAGTAGACTTCTTATAATGGTGTATATACTTTGTACATTTTGAGATTTGACTTTATAATCTATGATCAATGACTAAATAATTACATACAGCCCCGCCCAGTCTATGCACATCAACCTGGCTAAGTATATACATACATCAAAACAATCCAGAATCTATATAAATATTAAATATTTTTTGGACGTGCACACATATATGTTTATGTTCCCGGATATTTATACATAAAAAATTCAAACTGACTCCTAATAGTAAATTTCAAATGTAAGCCTTCCTTTTCAGAATATATCAATAAAGTAAGGTTATTGATCGAATTCAAATATCATTTTAATGTTACCTTTGGATGAATTTTATATATATAAAAAAACGAAATTAATTGAAATTAAATATATATATATATATATAAATCTGTTATGTTTGGTCGAATCTAAACATTTAGAAATGTATTTAAATCATTTAGAAAGTAAATGAAGTTAAGAAAAAATAGAAGTAATTAACTATATTATTTGAAAAGCATAGAAAGTTTGTTATGTTCACTTATTAAAGTTTCCAATTTTTCCTGAATTACCGATCTCAGAACAAGGAAGGTGAATTGTAATGGAAAAGGTCAAAGAAGGGCTTTGCTAGGATATGAGCCGATTCGTTGCCTTTCAAGACTTTTCAGCGTCTTGGGGGATGAAGTAACCATCATAAAAAAGCATGACACGTAGGCGAGTTGATAAAAACGTGTAATAAAATTTATTGACATAAAATGGTTAAAAATAATTACTTGTTTTAGTATTACGAAAAGAACCAGTCGTGTCTATTTTATGTACATAGATCTTCAGACAATACGATCTTAAAACTTCAACTCTTTACTTTTAAATATCTGAATTTCAGAGTATAAGCTGTAAATTGGTTTCATATGTTTACAGTCTATCAACCATTTTTTGTCATTTAATACTGCGAACAATCATTTTTGATACCCTCTCTTTTGCCGATATAAGTTTTTGAATAACACCTGATGCACTATTTAATCAAGGGTTGAAAGGATCCAGGAGGGGTTCATTCTGTTATTATTATTCGAAATCTGAATGTAAACAGAACTACTGGGATTTAAATTAGAATCATACGAAGAATAGAAATGAGGAATATAAATTATCGCGTATAGCCGGGCCAACGATTAAGAATTTTAATTTGACGGGTTTGATATTGCTTAGACTTTTAAATAACTTAACTTTATCTTCATAAAGCCACTTCACAAAGAAACTTTCTCAAAGCGTAAATTCTTCTAGAAGATCTTATAAGAAATAATAATTTCACAAAAATCATAGTACTTCGAATTGCAATTTCAATATTTGCTGTATATTTTTCCTCAAAACAATTTTATCAAAATTCACATGTCTATTATTATGTCAAAGTGAAAGTGCTTTTTATTCTGGTAATTAAAAATATAAATATGCCACGTCTCTGCTTGCTATATTGACGCTATCTGCAAATTATTTTGTATTATAGAGAAGGAGGAATATTTTTGGGGAAAAATTCGTTTTCTAAGATGTTTTTAAAGCTTAGTTGTTTAAGATTTAAGAAAAAAGAAAGAAATGAAAAAGAAAGAGAAAAAAGAAAAATAGAAAGAAAGATAGAAAAATAAAAAGATTGAGAAAAAAAAAAGGTAGAAAAAAAGAAAGGAGAGAAAAAGAGCAAAGGAATAAATAGAGAAATGGAAAAAGAATTGTAAAGTAAGAGAAAGAAAAAAAAAAAGGAAGGAAAAATAGGAAGTTCAAAGAAAGAAAAAAAGAAATAGAGAAAATATTGATTTCTAAATATCTTCAATTATTTACTTTGTTGATTTCAATAAAACAAGAACAATTTTACATAATTATTGTTATTTTGGATAAAAACGGTGTGCAATTCAATTTAGATTTTCACACAGTTTTATGTTTGTATGTGTGTGTTTGTCTATGATTTACTTTACGGTCATTTTAGTGGACTTCTCATAATGGTGTATATTATCAATAAGTGTGATGTTAGTAAATGTGTGTGCATTTATATATTTATAGAATTTTGTTTTCGACACTAATTACAGCGAACAGAAATGCTCCTTATTCATATTTTATCCACGTTGTCTTTATGTAATAAACGAATTATTATTTAGGTATTAGGTATTTTCTTTTTATGTTAATGATTGTTACATAAATTATATGATGCTTATAACATAGATGACTTTATTCTGAAAATTCTAATTCATTGAAATGTTTTACTTTAGACAAATTTTAATTGAAAATTAAAAATAAATTAATTTGCTTCACAAAAAAATTACAGAAAAAAATTTAATTTTCAAAACACAATTAAAGGCTTTAATATTTAGATGTAATGTAAGTTATTTTATTAATAAATGAATTGAATTTATTTTAGAAATGAGTTGACTATAAGGTGAGACCAGGCCTCACAACACTTACTTTAAAGAAAATTTACCGAAATCCAAGTAAATCCAAAGACGACAGAGAAATTACGATCGAGCCAATTTCTGTAATAATCATTGTGCCTATTGAAATATCCACACAAAAACATTTACAAAAGAAACATCGATTTTTTTTTCTATTCGGAAGATTTTATTCAAAAGTTTGAAGAAAAAGAAAAAAAAGTTTTCTTTCCGATTTCAATCTGACAAAACATCTTTACATTTCATATAAAAGGACGAGGTTTTAAAGGCGCCACTCAATAAGGATCACAAATAAATTATCGATACGGTGTAAGAACTGAAACATATATGCTTACACACTCTCTCTCTATCTTGTAGTCACACACACTCACACACATATATATATATACATACATATATCATGATGGGTACAATATGGTTGTCTTTTTTACATTGTATGAGTGTGTTTTTTTATAGTTTTTTTTAATCAAAATGCCCTCAAGTTGAGGGCTTTATCTTTTTCATTTCCAATATATATTGACCTGTAGAGTGAGATTGCTTTTAGTTAGAGTGCCCGATAACGGCCTTCGGTGACTGTAAGTTTCTCGCCCGAGTGGTCATCAGATAACTAAGCTGGCAAGAAACTGACAGTCACCGAAGGCTGTTGACTCTGTGTCTACGCTTACCTATTATTTATATCTATATGTATGTTTTCATTGACGAAAGTCAAAGCGTTCGATCTTAAAAAAACATAATATTAAAAGGAATTTATAAGGTTTTACAAGGTGGTATGATTAGTGGTAGTCGGTAATATTTCGAGGTCAAAACCCACTTTTCAAAAAAAATAGCCCTTGCATGTTTTACTCTCTAGTGCTCGAACCCTATATTCAAAGCACGATGAAGGGGTTCTCGTTTTCTAACGGGATAGAGTGTTAATATCATTGGAATCTTGTTTACTGATACTTTTGAGTGCTCACTTAAAACTGTGGATACGGAAAGTTTTATCTCTTAACAGTGATAAAGATAAGGACAATAGTCCGAAAAACAATTATACAAATTCTATAAAACGATTATAACCTATTTTTTTCCATAAAATATTTTTCATATAAATATATATAATATAAAGCATTTATTTAATATATATATATATATATATATATATATATATGTATATATATATATAAGTATGTATATACTTAAACAAATAATTCACCTTTTATAAAGAAAGGAAAGAAACCCTTCCGGCCGTTTCGACTTTGTAAAGTCTCATCAGCAGCACATACCCTAATGCTACTTGGGATCGAACCAATGACCTGCATCAAAGAAGTAAGCACTCTACCGCTAGGCCATGGCCCGTCATATGGAAAATTAAATTTTATGGTGTATAAAATGTCACTGGGTGCTATGGGGTATCTAGAACTTTAAATGGGCCAATAAACAGTAAAATTTATTATAGAACATTTAGAAAATGCTGATTTTGTCATCAATCAAATGGTTTTATTTATTTACTCTATCACAGCTTATTTTAAAGGAAATGCTGGTAATGTTCTCCTTTGGAATTAAGACATTATTTTCTCCTGCACAGCAACTTTTCAGACAACATACATTCTATTAATTCAACAAATATATTCCATGTTTTGTTCCTAGAAATGTTATCTAAGCCATATTTTTCCCAACGTGAGAACAAACAAAAAGTTTTACTTATCATCTCCGAATGTGGAATTAAAGAAGATCTATATACATTTTATTGAGCTGCATTGAATTAGTTTCAGAAATTTAGTCTCCAACTGAGAGAGAATAGCAGCAGAAAATGAATCATTCATGAATCATTTTACATAAAGGAAAAATTTAAATTTGAGAGAAAAAAAAATCGTGAATGCAGAATTTTCACCTATCATATGTTCAGAAATCCTTTTTCGTTTTTTTAAAGTATTTCTGAACATAAGATAGGCATTTCTTTTTCTATTTCAAATAGAATCTATCTGAATTTACACTCTGTCACAAGAAGAAGAAAAAACTTCATAAAAACACGTATTATTAAACTAAGGATTCTTCTTATTTTGTAACTGAAAGGACCGACCGACACGCGTGGCGTGGAATAAAACGCAGCAGCACAAACAACAAACTCCATGGATCTTCCAGGAATTCTCCAACTAACTGCTTATGCTCACCAAACAATACGTTTATATACAGAAAGGCACCCCATCATCTACATACGAACAACGGTATCTCAACTGGCCAAAACCACGGGCACCACCATTTGCATTTTTCTAGGGTGCTCCCCTTCGCACTGCACTTAATAGCAAAATATTTTCGCCATAAAAAAACCTTCATAAATTCACGTATTTTTTACACTAAGGAATCGTCTTATTTTGATTATAAGAAAATTTCATTAAATTCACATTAATAGATTTTATTACCAAAAACAAGAAATTCAGTAAAGCATATTATATATGTAATTCTATATTTAGGATTTATTCCGTTATCTACAAACCTATAATTTACTCTGGCTAAAAAAACAATATCCACAAAGCCTTGAATGCATAACAATGAAACACGTGAAATATCAGGGCTTGTTTTGTGTGATGACTGTTCAAGCATGAAACTGTCAAGGATAAAATTCTTTTAAGTCAGAATATACTGATGAGGCTTTATCTATTATCTGAGGCTCATGTATTTTTCCGGGTTGTTGTTCCCATCTTTATCATTGTTATCTTCACAAAACTTCTTTCAAGACCAGTAGAGCACAAATAACGGCGTTTAGTTTCTACAGTACAAAGTGAGTATTGTCTGAAGGTGAGAATTTCAAGCCTATCCAAACGCAATAATTACAAAGAATATTTCTCCAAGACTCCTTACCAACCCATTGTTAACAAGACGAGAGCAATCTACTTCTGTAGATTGACTAAAGTGTTAACTTTGAAAATCTGTAAAGACTCCAGATTACGGAGATTCCCCAGGTCGATCACCAAAAAAGGCCGAAGGGTTTATCGGCTGAAGCATTTTGAAGATAACAATAATAAAGATGCGGACATTTAAGAAAAATAGATGTGCAAAGGCCTTAGCTTTATTCATCTTGATCCATTCATGTATATTTTTCATATCGTGTTTATTAGAAGATTTATTTACTTAGTTAAGCACAAACACAAGTTAGGCACATGGCCATTTTAATAGCTCATTATATTTATGGACTTTATGTAATCAGCGTGACCTTTTTTCTAGATGAGTTACTCTCATTAAGTTGGCGGTTTCCATCCACCAAAATTTTTTGGGATTGGTGATATCTTTACACTTATAGGAGTTACTCTTCCGAGTTAAAGAGCTTCATCTGCTTGGGATAGCTGAAAGTAAATGTAATAGTTTTGACTGGGATTTGAACTCGTATAACACTGTTCCAGAGTCCAAGCTACCACTGCATCACCCGTGTTCTTGTTATAAGAATTAACTTTTATTTTTTTCTGTTTCAGCTATTTGCCTCTTATGGATGCATGCACACACACTTATAAGTTTGTTATTTGGTAGAAGCAAATTTCAAAAGTTTGAAGATTACTAATACCTAACTAAACAAATTCGTCAAGTGTCATTCCCTACAGAGTTGTGTATTTTACCCTTGAAGGCATAAAAAAAAAGTAATTCTATTTAATCGTGCAACTTAGAAAAATGAAAATAGTTCTCTTTGAATAGTTTCACACAACATAGGAGGAATGTGAAATACAAAAGAATAAGCTTTTGTAGATAACAAAAAATCTTTATTTTACACAACAGATATATTTTCAGGACATGAGTTAAACAAGAGAGACAAATCACAAAAATGAATTGGTTTGTGTTTGTTTTTCTGAATAATCAGAAAGAAAATGAATTGGAAAATTACTATAACAAGTATTTATCAATCCCCATGAGACATAATGTTGAACGATGTTCAATTCTTAAGAGATACGCAGACAAAAACATTGCATATGGTTATTCCTCGATGTAAACTGCCTTTGAATTATACAAATAAAATATGTGTAATTGTGTATAAATATCAGATTAGGAAGGCTTTGTTTCACACGAATAACTATAGTTATCAATGTTTTAAGCTTTGTTATTTGCTTTTTAAACTGAATCAATAAATAAATCAGAGGCCGTATGGCCACGAAAAAAATCACTTTTAATGGCTCTAAAAATGGAAGGGGAAATTTTAAAGGAAAAAATTGTGTATAAAGTCAAAACATTTTTCAGTAAGTAATGCAAATCAGTCCAAAAATCATTACTGTATTTTGATCTGATAATGATTACTGTTAACAGGCATTTAGAATAGCATGGACAGAAATCTCAAGAAAGGTATCAATCACATACAATACAATATTCCATGAATATTCCTTGGACTTTTGATTGTATTTCATCTTAGATATTATTTTATACTTTAAAAAGTTTCTACATTTTATCACCCTAGCCGGTGAAATTCATTATTTAGTTGCAATTTGGATTGGAGGTGTCCTAATCTTTCCTTCTTCCCCAATATATGTGAAATTGAATTTTTAAAGTATAATTAAATGAATATTATAAAAAAACATAACAGATCGTTGATTCGAATATTGATAGCACAGTAGCAACCCGATCAGTATCGATGGGTGGAGATAGCTTGTAGCACAATGATATTTGAATTTTACTCGTAATGAAATTTCCTTTCGTATCTACATTTTCTGCTGACTAGCGATGAGTTACATATTACATCTGAATGCGTTTTGGAGACGTGCAAACACCTTTTTCTAGCCAGGCTACGATGATAAGGATACCTTATGTAGCATGTGCCATAGTTATGATGGCCTTGGGTCTGAATGCCAAGGTCGAAGTCATACTCGAACCTCCGAATCCTTTAAATCAAGCTGACCCTTTTCTAGAATTCCATTTATTCAATCCATTGAGGGTAAACTGCCGCCATTTTATAATACCTAGAAGAGAATATTATAAAATTTGGCGTATTAGATTTAAATAAACAAAATAAACCGACTGAGATCTGAAGTCCATGGTTATAAGCCTAGACTGTTGGCTGACATCATTTAATAGTGGATGATGACAAGTTTATACATATATGAATGTTTTTTTTCTTATTGTCTCGTTCAGTATAGCAAAGGTTGCTATATTTTCATTGTTTAGCCCAAAAAGAAAGAGGAACAAAAGAAAGAGGAACAAAAGAAATAGAAAAATCTTCAATCGAAAACTTTTGTATATTCATTCCAGGTAAGTAGTAATCGATAAGATGAGGTTGAAAAAATAAATCGAAATTCTTGGCTTTTTGCCTTTTTTGATAATGATAACAACAGTAATAGAATGTCTGGGGAAAAATATCAACTTCGTCGACAGACATTGAATCATAGACAATTCTTTACGGTTCTTATTTTTATTTTATTTTTTTTAAGTTTTGTTTTCATTTCAACAACAGGCCAACTAAAAGGTGAGAAATATTTTTAATAATAGTAATAATAATGATACATTTTGTGGCACTGGGAGTATATGAAAAATCTAGTCAACCACATGATAGGAAAAAATGACAAACCAAACCAAAGAGAAGAATTGTTTTTTTACTTAGTAGAAGAAATTGAAAATGGTTTACTTCTCAAGGTGCGAAGTCTTTTTGAAAAGCATTCTCACTGTTGAGGAGAAAAACCAACACAGGGCTTTGAATTTGCTGGAGAAAAATGCAATCTTTTTGATAAACTAAAAGAGAGGCAGTTGGAATTTAAAGAAAAATTTGAAGTAATCAAATGTAATGGGCTCTGTTTGATCTTAAAGTTTACTCGAGTAACAGTAGGTATATGTTTCTTTGGTGAGCTTTAGAGGGAAGCACCAACAAGTAGTGGACATGCAACAAGGTCTTCTATAAAATGGTCTCAGTATCTACTTTATAAAAGTTGCACATTTTTATAAAGTTTAGAAGATATGGTAAATTAATTTGAAGCAAATAGAAAAGTATCATGATTACTAAGCTAAAACCATCTATCTAATTAGATTATCAAATAATTAACTAGGTAGACTAGAATGATAAAAGTGCAAAATCACCACTATGAGGTAAAATGAAGCATTAAAAAAAAGAGTAATCATTTCATAAAAATATAAAACTGAACCTTCATTTACTTGACTAAGAGAAAACAAAAAAAAATTAGATTAAGGAAAAAAGAAGTAGAAAAGGCAGTGAGAGAGATTGGGTAAAAAAAAAGAACAAAGAAAAAGAAAGAGAGAAAAGAAAAAACGGGGACAGTTAAGAAAAGAATAAAAGGAGTAAGAAAAAAATGATTGAAAAACACTAAGAGAGGAAGAGTAAAAGAAAAAACAGAAAGAGGGAGAAGAAAAATAGGAAAAAGAGTAAAACACATATTTAAGAAGAGAGAGAGAGAGAGAGAGAGAGAGGGGGGGGGAGAAAAACGAAGAGAGAGGGAACAATAAAAAAAAGAGAAGCGGAGATAGGGATCAGGAAAGAAAGATAAGGAAGAAAAAAAGAGAAAAATAGGGAAAGGAGGAAGAAAACCACAAACAAAGAGATATATTAAATGATAGATGAGAAAAATAAAAGAAAAAGGAAGGAAAATGAAAGAGAGAGAGAGAGAGAGAGAGAGAGAGGGAGAGAGAGAGAGAGAAAAAATAAAATAGATTGAAAGAAAAATAGAAAAACAAAGTGAAAGAATAAATAAATCTTTTTTCCCCAAGACAAAAGCGACTATATTGCATGAAAATAGCCCCCACTTCTCGGCAATCCATTAATTCCTTATTCCTTTGAAGTACAGAATTGAAGGCAAGGTATTCATACTAATGGAATACACAAACCAATTCATCCAAATGAGATTTGAGAGCTACTTACCTTTCTGTTCAGAAATGAATTTAGCTTTGAATCCCCGAAAATGAGCTTTATCGTCTGTGTTGAAAGTAATGTACATTTTTCTTCCAGTGCTTTTGAATTCAGGTGTGTCTCCATTACACCATGAACCGAGGAGTGGACTACGGGGAGTGCCACCTAAACAAAGACAAATTGTTTGATAGAATTAAAACAAGATCTACGTATAAAACAATAGAAATTTGAAATTACTTTTCTAAATTGTGTATAATAATGATATTTATCTCTATACTTAAAAAAACAAAAATAAAAATAAAAACAGATCCTCGTCTTTGTATGAGACCCTACATCAGGTAGATTTTTAAGAAAATGAAACCACAATAGTTATTTTTAAAAATATATAAAAAAAAATTCCGATCTATACTTTGAAATCATCAGAAATAATTTTACTATATTTATCAAAAAAAAAAAAAATTAAAACTACTAAAATTTACATATATATTGTATTGGCTTTCTGTATAATAGGCTACTTTTACTACGTTAGAGAGAAGCTTTAGAAAGGAAGTTACTAAAAGTAACTTTGTAGGGAAAAACATTAGAAGTGAACTTAGAATAGAAAAACCCATTAGAAATGAATTTCGTATAAAAAGCAATAATTGTTTTTCTATATAATAAGCTTTTTTAGTGGCAAGTCCACAGAGCCCGTGCAAAGCCGGGCTATAATTCTAGTTGATTATAAAAACAAAGTATATTCTTGAAAGCTACTAATGTATTTTATATAAAAGAATTCATACCATCGTATACATGGACCACATCTTTTGAACATACTGTAGAGTTTTCAAGTTCAGAATCCAACACTTTTAATTTCACTACTTCTAATGCATCGTCTGTTGTGATTAACCAATTGCAGGAGAGACCACTGAAAAAATAAGTTCCATAAAGTTATTATTATTAGAAATGAAGTAAAGAAATGAACAATTAAGGTAGTTGAACTTTTAAAGATTACACTTAGTCAAAACGTTACTTGGGTAAGACTATTTTTGCAAATATTTAGTAAGTTGGGGATAGTAATCCCAAGTAAAATGTTTTGATGTTGAAATTAATGTGATTTGGAATTTAAATCGCTTCAAATTAATATATCCCCAACTATATAGAATGCTGTGTAAGACTATTTTAAGTCTAATTTAGAGATTTAACAAATTAATTAAAGACAACTATTATAATAAAGTAAATATAAATTATGTGGGGAAGGGTGAGTGGGAAGGCAGTCAGACTTCGGAATCGTAGTACGTGAGTTTGAACCCCAGTCGTTTCATTTGTGTTCATAATTGGACTAATATACTTGGGAAAGGTATGAATCCCCAAATTCCCTCCAGCTGTGGGTTAAATAGTAAGCATTGGGCCATTAAAAAACCCAGAAAATACCTAACAAACTACGTGTTTACAATGATTGTTCTTTGCATTAAATGGTCTAAAAAAGGCTGATATGCCTTAAAACACAAACAAACAAAATTTGCAACAAAGGAAAGAGGAGGTCACAATTTTAAAAAGTTTATTCTATTTTTTTCAAAATCTTATTTTGTAATTTATCAAATCTCCAATTTGAAATAAGTGCCAATTATGCCACTTTCTCTAAATAGGTTTGCATCATGGCGATTGTGTAGAGAATTTATGTTTCTCATGGGGTCACCAAAGATAAGCAATGTATAAGATATACTGGTAAGCTAGTAGAAAGGCATGCAAAAAGGCAGAACAATACAAAAATCACAGTGACTAGCAAAAGTACAAAATCGTTTCATAGCCTTTCCAATTCAAAATTTAAAAACCTTGTAAATTTAATTTAAGAGAAAAGATAAAATAAAAATAGGTTTTGAAGAGAAAACAAAAATCTGTCTAAATTATTATTTTTGATGACAAAATAATTGAAAATATTGGTTTCAAAAACGATAAAAAAGGAAAAAAAAACAATGAAGTCGTTTCAAACTTCCATTTTTTATTTGACAAAAATGGACGTTTCTTTCATAACTGGCAAAGATAAAATACTTTACTTAACGACATGTTTTCAAATTTTACGACCATTTAATGTCAGAAACAATTTTTCTCTACGCTATCTCTATGATAAGCGAAATATATATATATTTCGCTTATCATCTTTGGAGGTTTATTCATTGATCGAAATTGAAATGCAATGATTTGAATTGGATCTCAATCTTTAACCTTTTGACTGGCAATGATGATTTAACTAGTCTTTATCCAAATTGTATGATGAAAGCAAGATGAAATATCGATTACAAAAAGGAATTTTTCAAATAGCACCAAAAGACAAGTTCTCTGGTCTTTTAAAACTTCGGTTAGACAGAAAACATTTTTATAAGAAAATCTGCTAAATGGCTTTAAGTCAAGTGTGGCAGCCCTCCTCCCCAACGTTTCATGAAGGGTGGTATACAATTTATGCTGTAATTTTAAAGCTCAATGCTGGCACAGAAGCAAAAGTGTACCTGTTCATCTATTTACCAGTATTTTCCCATTGAAAGAAGTTGTACTAAATCGATTAAAAAAAATATGCCGTTGATAAAACAAAAAATTTAATTGGCATTTAGAATAAAAAAAGACTTGTTTAAAAGTTGATTTGGTTTCTGTTGTTGGCAACAGATTTGAATGCTGGCCAGAAAAGAAGCGTTTTTTTTTTCAAAAAAATAATTTTAAAATGTGTGCAGAACGTAGTTTCTTCATTTATTTATTTTTTTAACCGAAACCAATTGTTCGCTGATGAAAATAACAAAATGAAAATATATTTCGATAATCGCAATGGAGTTTGTTTTTTTTAATTAAAATGGCTAATAATTTCATTGTTTGTCTTTCAAAGTTCTCGATGTAAATCTTTATAAATTGTACATCTAC
>JAUZSX010353265.1:0-10044 GCA_034780655.1 Idiosepius hallami
AGCTCGGGTAAGAGCACGTAAAAATGGCCTTGTGCCAAACTTGGGTTGGTGCTCACCAAGTAAATATAATATATATAAAATTTAATCTATTGTATTGCAACTGGTAATGGGGAAACAGACAAAAGCCTTAAATTCTTTCAATTTTAAGTGAAGGGATTCAAGGCTTTTGTCTTTTGCCCTGAATAAGGCTGAAGAGTTTATTGGCTGAAACATTGTTATGGAAACAATAACAAAGATGAGAATGGCCAAAAATTTGATCCACGTATTTTGATTTTGTTGTGCTTATTCTCCAACCAGCCTTTGAAACCTGCAAATTAACATCATAATACAAAAAACAAGACAAAAACATTTCTGTTGTAATCTAATGTTTTTTGCATTTTTTTTCTGTTTCTTGTCAGCGTAAATGTTTATAAATTTTCTTGTTCACTTTTTATTTATGTTTGTGACTTCACCACATCACTATAATTTTGACAAATAGTCAATATAGCATATTATTTTACAATGTTATTAAGTGTTATTTAATAATACTAATAAATAATTATAATGAAATATAGCTTTATTAGTTAGATGATAAAACTTTTATATCTAACAGAAATGCAGGATTTGTAAATAATATAACTGTTACAAGGCAGTTGTTTATAAACAGTAGAGGAATTTGTTTCAAGGTTAACTTATTCTAAAAATATATCTTGAAGTAGATGCGATGCTGTTGAACATAAGTAGTCAAGAAGAAATAAGGTTTGCCAATTCTAAACATAACCATGTTGTCATTCTGTTACCTAAGATTTAAATGTTTTTTTTAAAAATTAGAAAAATTTGAAATTTTTATGGTAGTATATGATATAAAATATATTTTTTACTTTTCATTCTGAGTATAATAATTTTGATTAATGTATTGAATATAATTCTTATCTTGAGCACATTAAATTGCATCCATGCCTGAGATAGTAAATTGTATTTTAGCTTTTTCTTACTAAGTATGTGTTAATGAACATCAAAATATCTATGCAAACCAGTTTCTTACATTTAAACTAAACTATATATATAATCACCCCAGACGATTATTCCTACAAAATTTTTTTCATAAAAAAATTCATCTACAAAATTCAGTGAGTGTAAAAGTTTTATGTGCAATAAGAATGATTTTGTATAAAATAAAAATGCTGTAAGAGGAAAAATTTTCCCTTTAATGATTTCACTTACCACCTACAAATTACGTTGGTCAACTTCATTGAAGATTAAAAATTGTGTACAAAACATAAAGATAAGCTTTTCAGTACTGCATTTAAAATCTATTAGGTGTGGCTATCAAATAATGTTACTAATACTATAATTTGACTTTAAATGAAAGAAATTTATATTTCAATGTCTGTTCTCTATACATTTCCATGTTTTTTTTTTCAAGTTCATAGATCTTGTAGATTTAAGCCTGTTAATACACATAAAGAGTGAACATTTCTTACTTTTCATATCTTTGATAATAATTAATTTGATTAATTTCATTGATTTTGTATTTACATAGTGACTTTTGAAGAACTAATCAGGATTCTCTTACGAAAACTTTAAAATTCAAAATTAAATTTACTTATTTAATGTTTTTTTTCAAAACTTTTGTGATAACTTTTCAATATTTTGATTGCTACACACTATTTTTAAAAATATTTTTAATCATAATTTATTAAACAATTAATGTTAATTCTTGATATCTTCATAGTTTCCCGTCACAATGACAAATATTTATCTTATGATTGAATTATTTCAAATTTAAATGTATCAAAGGTCAACTGAACTAAGACAAATATAAACATAGGTTTATATATATTCATTATAACCCACTGTTTGTTTAAAAGACCATTTTCATCATTTAAATACTATGAGAATAAACATTTTTGTTTAAAAATGCTTTTCTAAGTTGAATTTGTTTAAGTACAAAAATCTTTAAAAAGATTTATTTATTGAGAAGATCTTTTAAAATTCTTTTTACTTATCTTCATTTAGTACAGTAATTATTTGCCTATAATTCAAGTTATATTTTCTATGACATTTACTTATTAGTTATAAAGTTAACATTTTACTTATTGAAAATAGAATTAAAATTTAAAAAAAATGTCTTTGTTTTAAGCAAGAGTTTTTATATAAAGATAAAATAACTTTTTGCCGAAAAGTTTGGTTTGTATTTGTATTCTATAATATTTTAATTTGACTTTAAATGAAGGAAATTTATATTTTAATGTCTGTTCTCTTCTGTATACTTTTCCATGATTTTTTCAAGTTCATAGATTTTTCTTGTAGAATTAAGCCTATTAATCTATTCTAGTTTATTTTCATGATTTATTTTGAAACTTTAGTTTATTCAAAAACTAATTATAACAATGCAGGCCTTTCTTAAAAGAACCAGGTTGCAAGCATTACTGGCTTTAAGGAATCTAAAAATGTATTGCAATCAAATTCCTATTATATCATTTGTAAAAATGAGTGCAAACCTTTTCAGCAGTCAAAATGATATATCAAATTACAAACCAGATGTTAAAGACGCCATACATTAGCCCAACACAAAACATATACTTAAGTTATACCATTCTGTTGTTATTCCAATGACCTTTTTCATTAACAGGTTGTTTAAAACTCGTTAATATGAAAGCTAAGTTCAAAGAAAAACAAAAACAAACCACTGAATCATTTTTTTCTTTTTTCTAATGTAAGCTACCTTTAAAAAAAAAAGTTTGAGAGGAAAAAAAAAATCTTTACTTTATTACATTGGAAGCTTGCCATACTTATCTTGATGGTTCATCTGCCTCTCTGTTGTTATTAAACCACCTGCTTATAAGATTACTAATTACTTCTTTTTGGCTGGAAAAACCTGAAAAATCTTATCTCATCTCATCTCCCTCTCCAAAGGTGGCATTACTTATAGAACAACTTTCGCACAGTGGTCTTAAAACAATTTTTTTTGTTAAGTAATTTAATCTAATATTCTTGTAAATTGTAATAAATGATAAAAAAAAACTAAGATGTCAGTATTTCTTAATTTTCATTATATGTACTAAATGAAAAAATATGGAATGCAAGAAATTCCAGTTAAGAATTAATTACAATAATCTAAAGAAATATGAAGATAATGTTATTTAGTCTCTCTATTTATATGATTATAAATTATAAACAATATATTAGAAATATAGAATGTATGCTTCAGAGTAAAAGAATTAGTTGTAGAAAATACAATATGGTTTTGATGTGATAATTTTTGGTTAGCATCTTAATCATCTCTAATATATTTTGATTTCTTTTGTTTGTTTAGTTTTGCAGCATATCAACCTTTTTTTAATAGTAATTTAATGCTGAGAACAATAATTTTTTAGAAATGTTTTTTTGTCCAATCTTCGTGTTCAGAATAACATAATATACACTGTTTAACCCCTAGCTGAAGAAATGTGGGAGTTGATACATTTCCCAAGGGCATTAGTTCAAATATGTGTGATATCTTTTATTCAAACTTCATTTTTTAAACTAGAATAATTCTTCAGTGTTTACAGGTTGAAATTACTTTGTTGTTTGGTGTGGTATATTGAAAAAAAATAGTATATTAATGAAAATATCAAAACAATATTATATTATTTTTTTCTATTTACAGTATATAAAAAAAAAATTCTTTTTCTTTCAGGGAACCGAATGTTTAGTTTTCGAGATGAAGATGTTGATTTTTACCTGCCACAAATGTTGAACATGTACATACATATGCATGATGTGGCAGAAGCCATTCATCCCTACCTTGTACATAGGTAAGCTGATCAAATAGTATTTTTTCTCACCTGGTTAATGTATTTTGTTGATACTTTGAACTATAAAAGGTATATGCCTGCTTATGTTGGTGCATTGCTGGCTTTCACATGTATGGATGGGAGAGATACATTGTTTGAACTCATCCATTATAAGACCTATTGGTTATACTGTGTATCTTGATATTTTGTGAGAATTACTTTGTAAATGAATTATCATTATAGGTTAGAAATTGTAGAGAATTGGTTATTAATGGAAAGGCAGGATGACTATTGTTTTTTCTTTCTTCCATTACTATTTTTAGTCATTAGCTTCTAAGAATTATGAATTATGTCTGTTTAAATATGTTTGTATTATTATTATTATTATATCCTAAACTTGCACATGTAAGTGACCTGTTATTAAGGGACAAACATGTCATCAATGTAATGCCTAAATTTGAGGCAATTTGTTTTTTTTTGTCTTCTTAAGACAATAAAAGATTAGAATCAAATCCAAAAGAAACAATGGCATCTAAAATTTTATAAAATGAAAAATATTCCTTTAAGCACCTGAGCATATTCAATGAAGTTTTATTTTGATTTTGGCAAAAGGTATTTATCATACTTTTTTTTTCTTTTCTCTAATGTTTGCCATAAATACATACCTGTATATGCATAATTCTATATTGATTACATTATATTTTTCCTATCATTTTCCATTGTTTCCAACTTTCAACAAAAATCCTCCTGGGTAACCATGGTAATTTTTTAATACTGCTTCTCCTTTAATGTAATATAATTTCAGTTTGGATTTTTTACATAAAACTTTACTTTTTATTGGAATAATGACAAAAATAAGTATGCATAATTTTTTTTACTATTATTAAATAGAAAAATTTCAGAAATAAGCATTTTAATTATTAGTATCATCAATTTTATATCTAAACTATCAAATATCTTCAATTTGCTTCCTAAAGTCTATTTTTTTCTGATAAACAAAGGATTATTCTTGTAACATTTTTGTTCTGAAACCTTTTAGAATTTATTGGATTACAAAATATAAGAATACAGATACTTTATACTGTAGGATTATAACTATAACTTTTGTAAAATATTGATCATTACTAAGATCCCATTTCTTTTCTTATTGGTTTAGAATTTCATTCTCCTTATTATTCCGTTGATACATCTTTTGTAAGGTCTCTTGTATTCTTTTTTAGCATTCAGATTTCTACTTGTTTGGTTTAACAAAAAGGAGAACATTTTGACATATAAAATAAAGTTTTATATGCTTTTCAATGAAGTCCTTGATTACTAAAGTATTCTCTTTAAAAATTTTATACGAGAAAGAACAAAAATATTGTATGAAAGGATTTTTATGGATTTAAGAATTCAATCGGATGAATAAAAGAAACTTACCCCTTGCTATTCTATCTGCATATATGGAACTTTATTAGTAACAAGCTGGCAAGTAGACAAAAGGTTTAGGCTTTTAAAATGCAAGTATGCAAACATACACTTGGAAAATTTACTTTACAGAATTAATTGTACTACTCAAGAACAATAAAGTGCTAAAAGGTTTGGTTATGAATAGATGGTTTTAGTTGAGCAGGATAAATCAAATGGAGTATTACAAGTATTGTGGACTTTGTTGTGGAACTTAAATCACCCTGCAATAGATTAGCTTGTTTCTTGAATTAAGATCTTAGTTCTGTAAATTCTTTTTTCTCTTTCCCTCAATATATGTCTTATGTCAACCATTTCATTAATTAACTTCCATGTTCAGTCTTGCTCCTTCTTATACAATGATGCTATATTAAGTGCTGTGTTAATAATTCTCAGTTATTATCTTCTCCTTCAAAAGACAATAGATGTTCTCTGTAAATGCATAAAAAGAAGGAAAATAATCGTAATGGTTGTGTATAACCAAATATACTATTCTGACACTGCTTAATTTCATTGCAAAGAGAAGTCCTAGACAATTAAAAAGTATACACTAAACCAGAGCCCAGTAATTTTATTTTCCTTAATATAAATAAATATTGCTTTATAGTATTATTCATAAATCTAGAAGGATAGTGTTTACAGTGCAAATAGGTTCTATTGTTGATACTGATTTGTTTAAAATTAGTACAATTAATAAATTATAATTTTCATTCCAAATGGTTTGAATCCAAAAATTATCCCTACGGATTAAATAAGTCTTAAACTCTGGATCCAATATTATGGATTTAACATGGCAGGTACTGTAACCAATGGATTTAATAAATGTTTCTTATTGTTTGATTATTGGAATAAAATCTGTTTCATATTTTCAGTACGTTGACTTTTACCATTCTTGATTGTGTTGGCTGATCATGTCCAAAGCTAATCTTAATTAGATAAAAAAACTATTTATTTAATCTACCAAAATGATTAGATATTAATAGGAATGCTTCTTGTCTTATTAGTAGCTTGATTAGTTTTTATTAAGTGAGCAGTTTTCTAATTTGGATTTTTCTGGCAATGATTACAAAACTTTATAAATTCTATGACTTTTTGTAATTAGTTCCAGAATTTTTTATTAAAATTTTATTTTTAATTGTTTTGTTTCTGAATTTTATTATCACCCTTAATCAAGTTACTTCAATTCTTAATTTCATTGTTATCTTCACAATGTTTCAGATAATGCTGTTTTCCTTAGATATTCTTGAACACAGAAACCTTTAAGAAACTGAAATTTACTCTTTATCTAATCTAAATGTGTAGACTGTCCACTTTCAGTAGTCTTCTCAAGTACCGTGTTAATTTATGTTAAATATTCTTTAGCTTTTTCTGCGTACAGTCAGGATTGACACCATTACTTCCAGATGGATGACATTTAGAACTTAAACCAACGACTAGGACTACTAAACCATATGTCTTGGTAGACACTTTGCAAAAATAATTATGACCATGAGACTAGAAGTGCAAATAGGTTGAATATTATTAAATTTTTCTAATTGATCAGTATTTTGCTTCCTTTAAAGTTTTTTCTATAAAAGGTATCAATTAATCAAACAATTAGTTTTCAGTATCTTTTGTAGATTGTTTTGCAATAAGTATAACCTTTAAATAATCTTTATAAAATCCTTTTACTGTGGGTTCTGTATTCAGTGAAAAAAAAATACAATCTAAAAATATAGTAGATAAAATAGTTATATTCCTTCAACTTGAATTTGAAACATGTTATAAGCATTAATATGTTCTTAAAAATTGTTCATGAATCATATGTCCATAGATTCTGCATGCACTTTACTGAATACATATAGTAGTTATCTGCTCTTAAAATTCTATTACACTTAGGTACTGTTATATACTATCAAAAGATGAATTTATTAATTGCCGTTTATATACATTAGCTGTTTCACCATCTATAGATCATCAGTATGTTAGTAACACTAGACATCAACAGTAAGGCTGTAGAACTACAAGATTTTAGTCAGTTTAATTCATTGTTTTCATGGTTGTTAAAGTTTTCGCCTTATAAAAAATTAAAAACAAAACTACCTTTGATTTATCTATTTATCCATCTATTTGTCTCTTACCCCCTCAAAAATAGAATATTTTGTTTGTGATTGTTTTATCCTGATGTGATAGGAGGTGATCCTCTTTCTTTCTCTGACCAAGCAACCTTAATCAGGCCAGCCATGTTGACATAGTTTGCAAAAAAGATATTTGCCCTTAGTATGGCTGCTAAAAGAACATTCCACTAAAATTGAATATCATGAAGATATAAATGCTGAAATTGTAGTTTTGAATTCATAGCTGTGTCACAGGCCAGTCGTGTTACTGATGAGATCCAACAATATTGAAACAGCACTCTGGCACTTTTATGAATTCAACAAAAATTAACATTTAATCATTGCATTGTATATGATCTCATTTACTAACCCTTCTATGGTTTTATAAAAGTCAAATATCAAGGTATATGACTAGTAAATGTAAGTATAATTCATTTCTAATTGAAGATATTTTTGAAATGTTACTGAGATCTGGAATGGCATTTTAAATTCATTCACTTGGACTTCTCTCCTTACTATTAAACTTTGCCAGACTAGATAATATTAGTGTTCCTCAGGGTACACTATTTTGTAAACTTTTTTTTACTATGAAATGTTAAAATTTTTCAGTTGCCATTTTTACATATCAACTTTTATATACTATAAAGTTTTTAAATAATTTTGTTTCAGGTGTCGCTCAAGTGTGGAGTTCTCTATTCGAGCTGCCTGGCTCTTGGGTGCATATTCTGCTGATGTATTGAAACCCACTTGGAAAAACTCACAAGGAGTTAAGCTAAAGCACATGATACTTAATGAAGAACTCCGGTTTGTATTCAATTATTAAATTAATATTTAAACTTTGTATTACTTTTGAAGCTTTGAAATAAATTTCAAACAATTATTTCTTGTTGAGTTTAATAACCAAAAAAAAAATCTTTTAAAAAATGTTATTTTGATCAATTTTCTTTCATATTTTATCCACCTATCCTTGGTTGTAATTTTTGATGAATAATTTGGAGCAGCCATATCTTGAAGATAAATTTAAATTTCATGATTATCACTGTTCTTATTCTCCATGAAATGGTTCAGTAACCATAAAGTAGGATACATAAAGTAGGATCTTACAGAGAATGAATTTTTTTTTTCTTTGAGCTGATAAGATAAGTTACTAAAATATTTGCTGACTTCATCATATTGGCTGTTTCATTTTTGCATGTAAGTCTCAAGATGAATCTAGAATCAGAAAGATAAGACCAAGTGATATTTGGTTCTTAAATATATTTATAATAAATGAAAAAAAAATGAAGTGTATTATTTCATTTGAATTTTATCCTTTTTCTTTTTTTCTGGAGATATTTTCTGTTTTAAGTTTTCGTATAAAGATATTATTTACGCTATTTATAAATGTTATGCTTCTACAGCCTTGTAACAAACTATTTAAATTGAAAAGGTTTTGACAGTTAAAAATAGGTAACCTGCTAGTTCCACACATCTATGCTCAACATTCTTCTTAGCAGCTATGATGCTCACCAAAAACTATTTCATACAACAATGCAGCTAGCTACTTATGTCTTTGATGCATAAAAAACTTAGTGGATATAGTAAAATCATATCTATATGCCTGAAAAAGATTGCCCTATTTTTCCATAAACTTTCATCCTGTATATCAATATATGGATTCTTTGCTTATTGATGGACACAGGTTTCTCTATTTTATAACAGAAAATCTTTCCACTAGTATCACTGGATAATTCAGTTTTCCTGCGTTTTCTTTCTCTACAATTAAAAGTTAATTCCAACTCAACAATCTAATTCTTTTAAGAAACAATTGTAAAATATACATTCTAATACTTTTTTCTCATTTTTTTATATTCATTTATGTCTTTTAAATTTCCTTGATTTTTTTACCTCCTATTTTGTATTGAACTGTTATTTTTCTCTATTGGAAAAAAAAGAAGATTTTTCCACACTTTCCATTTCCAAATGTTTCAAGAAAAATAAACTACTGATCTCAATTGAAAAGCTATATTGAAAGTTTCAACCAACTGATATGGGCTGTATCTTTCCTATGATTAGAAGCACCATAGTTAAGATAGAAGATAGTATATTTCCTTAAAACTAAGATATTCCAAAAGGCTGCTTAGATTATATTGGGTCACAAGATTAGACCAACCACATAAATAAATTAAAGCTGATTATACTATTGTGAGGAGTTATTTGCTAGGAGGATTTTCTTTTCTCTTAAGCTTTGATATTTTCTTTACAATTAATACTCATAGACAGATTAAAAAAACAAAGTAGGAAATAATCATTTTGTTGTTAAAAGTTGACCCTGAATAGAAAACAAAATATTGAGTGAATGATTTAATGACTAAATGCAAAAGTGAATTCGAAAATAGCTTTTTAAAAAAATACAAAAAAAGGACAGAAAATGAAAAGTATCAAAAATGATTTAGTTTTCAAATATTTCAGTTTAATTGCATCTGTAGTCAAATTTGAGTGGCAATTAGGATTAAACAGGTTAAAATTTATGACTTATTTTGTTTGAAATCAGAAAATAAGCTGTGAGAATTTTCTCTTTTAGATTTATATATATGAGTATTTATATATATATATATATATATATATGAGTATTTATATATATATATATATATATATGAGTATTTATATTTATATATATATATATATATATATATATATATATATACACACACACACACACACATAAATATATATATATTGGACCCTTTGATCAAAGTCAATAT
>JAUZSX010353276.1:0-10044 GCA_034780655.1 Idiosepius hallami
TGACACAACGTGGGCGGGGAAGGACGCAGAGGGGTACCAGTCGAAAATCAGTGGTACCCGGAGGAACAGTACCACAGTAGGGCACCTACCCAAGTTTGGCGCAAGGCCATTTTTTCATGCTCTCTATCTTTTTAAATTCGGTGTTACCCTTCACCTAGATGAGTTGCCCTCCCGAGTTAACGAGCCCCATCTGCCCGAGGCAGCTAAAGTGAATTTAATGGTTTTGACTGGGATTTGAACTCACGTAATACGATTTCAGAGCCCGAGCTTTTACCAATGCTCCACCGTCGCCGCCCTTTACCCATAGACTATGTTGGGTACAGAAGAAGCAGCTGTTACATTTACAGTCAGTTTTTTTGATAAGAGGGACCAGAGAAGAAGAAGACTAGAGAAATTATTATTCTTTTCTTCAAAAATGAAGTTTTCTACCCTACTGACCTTATTATATGTCAGTAAGTAGTGAGATATTATCACCCTTCCTTCCTTCCTTCCTTCCTTTCATGAACTTGTTAAAGCAAGTAAACAACAAAATGGTTTCGTGAGAAAAAAAAAGGCACAATTTTATTCTTGGGATATGAGAGTTTTTGGTTCGAGTATTTAGTATTTTTTTTTTTTTCAAATCCTCTGAATCCTAAAAGGCCGATAAGTCGGCCATGACCACATAAGACATTAGAAGATACGTTATTATTTTAGCCGTAACATGTTCCTTTAATAAAACTTGTCTGAGTGACTCCCCTCCCCCCTCTCTCTCTCTGTCGCTCGCTCTCGCCCCACTGTCTCTCGCTCTTTCTCTTTCTCTCTCTTCTCCCGCTCTCCCCTCCTCTCTCTCTCTCTCTCTCCTTGGCAGTCTGGGCTTGAGAGACCAGAGAAAAGGCCTCCCAAAATAATCTGTCATCTGCCTGGGTGAAAATGAATTTGACAACAAACAAACCATAACCACTCCACCACCCACCGGTTCACCAGCCATGGCCAACCCCAAATAATTATTAAATTAGAATTCATTCTTAACCCTCTAAACTAATACTTAGGCTCGGCTCTGGTCGGCCAGTGTGAACGGAAGAACACTAAATATATTATTTTGTAAATAATTTCAAGTGGTATTTTAAGACTTTCGACCTTAATGGGTCGATATATCGGCCTAAGAAACTTAAGGCAAAACTTGACACACAGAAATTTCCACCCTAATATGGTCCTTTAATAGAACAGAGAGCTCTAAGTCAGGGTCCAAAGATTAAGGCTGAAATATTGGTGTTAGGGTGTCTTTTTTTGCCTAAAATTTCCAGGGCTGATATATAGGATCTTTAGGGTTTAAAGGGTTAAATCAACTTTTTATTTTCCAAACGTAAAATGTTTAAACCTAATATTTGTTATTACATTTATTTTGAAAATATTAAATTTAAAACTGCCACTGACCAGCCTGGTCACCTATGGTACTGAATAGGCTCTACTTTGGTTACCTGATGAGGAGAACTAGTGTCTCCAACATGAGTCAACCATACTTGCTGATGGTGTTGTTGACTGTTCATGTCGTGTGTGTCGTGTACTTTAAAATGAAATTTATTTATAAAAACGAAACGAAGTAAAAAAAAAATATTCTTATTTACGTCAATGATAAGGAGGTTGGTTTGAGATGAGGGAGAATAAGATTAAACACAGGATTGGCATTCATTTGGAATACTTTTAACTTGCTTTGGGGGGAGGGGATACTTTTTTTTTTTTTTTTTGCTCATAGTTTTCAGTCTTTTTTTTTTTTTTTTGAAAGATCTTCTCTTGAATAACACAAGAATTTTGACGTCTTTAAACTATTATATAATAATAATAATAATAATAATAAATAATGAATTTTTATTTGAAATTAGTTCTGTATCAGTAAAAAATTACTGACACGGAACTTTAGGCAGCGAAATGGAGCATTGGTAAAAGCTTGGACTTTATGTGCTTGGACTTTGACGTGAGTTTAAATCCTTGTCAAAACCATTGCATTTAACTTTAGCTGCCTCAGGTGGGGCTTATTAACTTGGGAGAGTAGCTCATCTAGGTGAAGGGCAACACCGATTTCAAAAGCCCACAAAAGGTCCTCCAGGTAGGGGGTTGAGCATAGGGCTAGCGACTCTTTCTCATAAAACAAGTATGCTATGGAAACAGCAAAAAACAAATTTTCTGCCTAATGCACCGCACCACTGGGTGTAACGGTTTAAGAAGTAATTTTTTGATTTAAGGTTTTTTTTTTAATTATTTGAATAATTATATATTAACTTGGTCAGTGATTGGGTAGCATTGGTAAAAGCTCGACTCTGAAATCGTATTACACGAGTTCAAATCCCAGCCAAAACCATTACATTTACCTTTAGCTGTCTCGCGCAGATGGGACTCGTTAACTCGGGAGAGCAGCTCATCTAGGTGAAGGGTAACACTAAATGTAAAAAGCCCGGGTAGGAGCACATAAAAATGGCCTTGTGCCAAACTTGGGTTTGTGCTCACCAAGTAAATATAATATATTAACTTGGTCAAGCGAGTACCAACCGTAAGCTATTTTGACGTGCTCATTTTATCCCAGGGCTTTTTGTAATAAGTGTGGATGACCCTTCACCTAGATGGGTTACTCTCCTGTATTAATGAGATCCATATGCTCGAGGCAACTAAATGTAAATGCAATGTTTTTGACTGGGATTTGAACGTGTGTTCGACGAGACCAGTTTAGAAGCTTTTACCAATGCTCTCCTCCTGTTCCATCGTCACTGCCCGATATTTGAATAAGTAAAATTAATTAGAATTGTTTTTTTGCACTTAAATTGACCACCACCATTGGACTAGTCTTGCCGCTGACCGGGATAGATGGCGGTGCGCTGTCCACCAGGCTGTCACCTCCTTCGAGGCCTCCCACATAGCAAACCTGTGTGAGAAGTGCCATAGCAGGAAGACCCGGGAGGCTTCAGCGGAAATTCCTGAGGTGAAATTTCCTTGCAGCCGCTGTGGCTGAGCCTGCTTGTCTCTTATCGGGCTCATCAGCCACAGGCGTGCTTGCAACCGATGTAGACAATCACCTTCGTTCGCGAAGTCAAGCCAAGAAGAAGAACATGGTAAATCCTAACAAATTAATCTTAACCAAATCTCCCACACCCGCAGAAAGAAGTTGCTGGGATATTTCAGCCCTCAGCAAGCTCGTTTTCTCTGACAATTAGGTGTCTCTTCTGTTAAACTATTTGCTTGCTTTGTTTCAAATGTTTGTGTTTTTATTGTTGTTCAAATTGTTGTGTCAATGTTGTTGTCATGTATGTGGAAATGAAATAAATGATTCATGAACATAAATTTATGTTGCAACAACAACTGTTAAACAAAAATAAAGTGAAATTAATAAATTCTAGTTCTTCTGAAGCATCATATAATAGTTCTTCTGAAGCATCATATAATATATAATAAATAAATAAAAAATTTTTTATAAAGGCTTAAATGATGCAGGATTTGTTATTGTTTTTTTAATTTGTTATATTTTGGGGATATCACCCATCCTCAAACATTCAAACAGAAGAAAAAAGAAGCAACAGAATTAAGCGTAGGCATTGAAGGACCAGTGTTGGGGAATGTTTGAGGATGGGGTCATATCCCTGAAATCCCTGAAACAAATAAAAAAAAATAATAATAAAACTTACATCATTTAAGCCTTTATCAAAAAAAAATATTTATTTAAAAATAAAGTGTTTTTTCTTTTTCACCCTTTCATCAAAACCAGAATATAAATTAATTTTCCATTTTTAGAAATTAAAAAAAAAATGCCTGGATTATTTTTTTTAGAAATAATTATTGCTTTTTTTTTTTTTAATCCAGAATTTTTGTTTGTTTCTAATAAAAAAGATTTTTTTTACCAAATTGAAAAATAGACTGTTCTTTTTATTTTTTGATTTTTGAATGTCATAATTTGTTTTATTAATTATAAAAAGAATGGTATCAGTTCATTATTCCCTGTGTGCATCATGCCTGAGTTGTTGATTGTAGCAAGCACCAATGAACAAGTGCACCTGCATCTTTGTTATATGTATTGCAATTAATAGCATGCCTAACACTATTTAGTAAACTTGTAAACTAGTCAGGTAAATATACTGAGTTGATTTAAATTCTTCTGATATTTTCTTTAATTCCTGATTTTTAAATGTTTTTTAGCAATTAAAGATGTTTTATGCAAAATCTTCTTTATTTGGCTATACAGATCTATTGATGAATCTCAATATGTGTGTGTGATCAATGATTTATTTACTGAAACCATTTTGCAAAAGTTTTGTATTTGAAAAATACTGAGCAAAATTAGGACATCAATCAAGAATTAAATTAGAAATAATCTATTGAAAAAATGTTTTTTTTTTTAATAATGGGATAAAACTATTAGTCTAGAAAAAAATTGTGTCGCCCTTGCACATAGTAAAAGAGCCCTCCTGGCTATCAATAAAATTATCAGGTATGAACATGTTAGACTCTAATACATGCATTCAGACTTGGTTTATTCTTCTCTGTCTGCACATCATAATGTATGTCTAATGGATTTAGCTGACTACCAGCCATAGATAAGCTAATATGCATAGATCACCTGCTGCACAATCTCTAATTGAGGCATTTAACTGTCAAAAATGTGGGAAGGGGGCCCTATTGTGTTTTCTGCCTCTAGAGCCCATAACACACTCAGTTCGCCCCTGATATACTTCCTATTACTATTAGCAAGTATGTTCCCTATCCTCTTAATACAAACATTCAGAAATTGTTTGGCATCTAATCTATGGCTTGAGCAAAAGAAGTCTTAAAAAGAACCAACCAAACAAAAATTATTCAAGATTTATCATTGTTGTGACTTTTTCAACCTTAACCCTTTATTCAAACCAGGGGGGTAGCCTGCTATTGTTCTTGTAGCCATGACCGGGTAGTGTGTTAAGCCTGGGTATCTTAGTAACTTTTTTGGGTAGGACTTGTATTTTGAACTGATTTTAGGAAGTTTAAAAGAATAAAAAATAGTAAAAAAGTTGAATTGTTGTCCTTAGTTTGGATGAGTTGTTATTAATGTTTGAAATTCATTTGTAATAAACAAAACATGTTTTAATATTCTTTTTGCAAAATGGTATCATTTAAATATTGACATTGCTACACCATTGATTTATATGTGTGTATATATGTATTTTTAAATGAACCGTGTTAATTACAATTAGAAATTAACATCAATAAATAATTTGGATATTTGCATAATCTCCATTTCATTCTTCCAGAAATCAGTGAACTCTGCCAAATTCGAACTCACAACCTTCATGCACTAGAAGAGTTGCACTGATGATTTCTGGAAGAATGAAATAGATCTATATGCAAATTATTTATTGATGATAATTTCTAATTGTAATTAATACAGTTCATTTAAAAATACTGTCGGAAATAAGATTCTATTAATAATAATAATAATATATATATGTATGTATGTTAGCTTGCTAAATAATTGCAGTAATGTGTGTGCATGTTTGATTTTGAAGATGTTACTAAGGAGCATTCATTGCATTGGGTTTTTGGTGTCAGTCTGCATGTGATTATGCATAGACATACATTTCTACCAACTGTGTGTAAAAACTAAAAAAACAAAAATACTAATTAAAATACATATTATTATATCCGCCTAAAGTCTATAACCATAAAAGAGTTTCATTGATAAACAACATTAGACAATCATTTGTACGAGAGTTCGAGTTCGTACAGCAAGAATCACACATAACTGAAACTTTATTTTATTGTATTTATTTGGGATTTCTTTAAGATGAGGCTTCTTAATCTATGTATTAATATATTTGCAGACTGTTGTCCTCATCTTCATAATTAGTATGTTTATTTGGGATTTCTTTAAGATGAGGCTTCTTAATCTATGTATTAATTTCTTGCAATCATCTTCATAGTTGTTTTACCATGGTTTGGGTAACTTATCCTCTAGCCTTTGTCAAGTGATTAATTGCGACACCAGTTAGGAGTCTTGTAACCGTATCTTCAGTAATTACAGCCTTCCATAGTTGTTATCTGTCACACAATGTTTTGACTTACTGAACCTCTGACCTGTAGGATGTGAAACCACCATTCAGTGTTGTAGTTAACCACCTGATGAAGGCTAGAGAGAAGTTGGTCGAAACATGATGAAACCATGAAGACAAGGACAGCAAATTATTTTATACATTTAGGGATATCTGTCTATGATATAAGATATTGAATAAGATCATTATCATTATTATTATTATTATTCTAACTGCAATAAAGATGAGAAAAACTAAATAATGATAATAAATATAACTTATTTTAGAATATTATACAAGTAATAATATCCACTTGGTACAGATTTATTGAATTAATGATATTAAATGAAATTTAAATGAAATAAAATTGTTTCTTGAATATTTTTAACCAATCTTTAGGTATTAAATTTCATTTAGTATGGGACCTCATAACACATGTAGATTCTCAATGATCTGAAAGAGTTAGATACGACTCTCTTATTAGTAGAGTAGATGAGTTCATGATAGTCCCTATCTAATGTCACAGATGGTGTTTTAGATATCCAGTTCAAGTGTATGCCTCATAAGTGGTTATGTGAAGCAGTAATCTAAACTTAATGAGGCAAAAGTGTGTGTAAACTTTTTTTGAATGGCCCAAAACTTATGTCATTAAATGGTCTTGTTAAATAGTATCAACATGGTTTCAATTTTATAAAAAAAGAATAAAATCCTCTAATTGGTTGTAAGTTTTATCTTTGGTAAAATAAATTCCTGATTTTTAGGAATGAAGACGTCTTTTTACTAAGAGGCGATAAAATTAAAAAGAATTGTGAAAAATAGAAATTATGACTATTTTACTGGGCTCTACATTGCGAGTGAAACACTAGCATTTGGGAGTGATTTTTTTTTTCCATGTGGCGACTAAAAGTATCAAAACATTTTTGGCAACTGTTTTTTTTTTTTTTTTTTTTTTTTTTTTTCACTGACAATCTTTCAAATACTGAAAGAAAAAAAACAATGGATGTCGATTTTCAGATTGGTAACAGAGATATGATTGACAAAGCACATTCTGGATGTGAAAATGAACTGCTTCATTCATCCTTTGTGCATTGAGAACTTGTGATCATCTAGAAAAATACATTCTGGTGCCCAAAAAGTCTCTCGTTTAAGGGACACCACTCCCATCTTCTTAGCTTTTCAACTTTAAAAAAAAAATCTAAAAATAAAAGTCATAATTTTTAGAATGACCCTTTCAATTAAATCTTCTTAACTAAACATTATTAATGACTTCTATCCAAATATTTTTATATTAATAACCTACACATAAGTGCCATTAAATATATCAACTCTCAAATCATATTAAATTCATAAAACCTGACTTATTATTAAGCCTTGTTTTTAATAATCAAATGCTAAATCCCATTAAATTTTAAGATATACTTCAATAAATTTAATCAGTTACATAATCCAAAATCCTATTAAATATATTATTAGCTGTCCTATTATTCTTATTTGGTACCAGGTTGGCTGCAGGAGCTACCGGAACAAGCTGAGTACAGTTTCGGATTGCCTTAGGGACCCCAACTCCGTACTGTTCAGCTCTCCTTTGGAGTTCCACTGGCAAGCCAAATGGGGTTCTGAGAAATGGGCAGAATCAGAGATTCCCTAAAAACTTTGCCCAGGCCTTGCGACCTGGAGAGGCTACTGTTCCAGCGGCAGAAACAACACAGGGCGCATTTCCATTATCCCTAGAGACGGACAGATGCCATGATATTCTTATTAAAATTAGTAAAAATAAATTGAAGAACAAAAAAAATGTCTGATTGAAATTTGGATTATCAATGTAATTCCAGAAAATAAGAAAAAAATTATAGAAATTTTTTTTTTTTATTAATTTTATTTAGACTTTGATTCTTGTTGAATTTTAAGTTAGATTCAGGTAAAAAGTTCAAATATAAAGATGTCAAGTAAATAGCTGATTCATTTCTTTTTCTTTGTAAAATTTTTATCAAAGACAAAATCAATTAGTAAATAACCCATTTGTGTTTCTATTTGTTTAAGATGTGTTTTTTTTTTTATTTAAAGAAAAACTTTTGTTTTTATGATATTTTTAAATACATTTGTAAATTTTCAAGGCCATAAATTTAATCATCAAACATTTCTTTGTTTTTCTGTTTTTAATGTTTCATGATTCATTGAATGATTTATTTGAAAAAATAATTATCTTCCATAAAAAATATTTTGACATGATTCTATTTGTATTTCTAATTAAAATTCAAAATTTTTAAATCAGGCATTTCAATACCTTTAGAAAAATGCAGATAAGTTGTAAAACAAACCCCCAAATACCAAATAAACGAGGGAAATGATAGAGATGATTAAATTTTCACTATTTAATGTTTGTCTATTTTTAATTTGACATAAAAGCCAAATATTTTAAAAGAACAATATTTTGTTCAAAGATTTACCGTATTTTCTGGACTATAAGCCGCTACTTTTTTCATAGGTTTTGAACCATGCGGCTAATAAAAAGGGGCGGCTATTCTGTGGATTTTTTTCCACCGATAAATACTGTTTATTTTCTCTTGGTTCTGTCTTGGTTTAATCAAAGTTGCTGTCGTGTTAAAAGCCAGGTGAGGAAAAATAGAGCGGGTGCGGCTTATATGCAGGTGCGACTTATATGCAGGCGCGATTTATAGTCCAGAAAATAAGGTACCCAGATTATGAAGCATCATCTAAAAGAAAAAAATAAAAACATTAATTTACCAAATATATTATATTAATTTGACCATTATCCGTGCTCTTACCCGGGATTTTTACATTTGGTGTTACCCTTCACCTAGATTAGATGATCTCCAGAGTTAACGAGCCCCATCGGCCAGAGCCATCTAAAGGTAGATGCAATGGTTTTGACTGGGATTTGAACTCGCTTACCATGATTCTAGAGTTCCAGCTTTTATCAATGCTCTAACTTCGCTGCCCCCAGAGTTAGGGTTAGGGTTAATAAAATAAATTAATAAATCTAATAAATTAATAAAATTACTTAATTGTATACCTTTTGTCTTCTTTAATTGTCCATCGTTATTCGATGATGACCATCTTTTTGTGACTCTCGTTATATATGCTTCCTGATGACCCGGATGTAGGGCGGCTGGTATGGAAAAAGGCACTACTACACCGAGTAGTAGAAGCTTTGGCTCTGGAATTGTATCATACGAGTTCAAATCTCAGGCAGAACCACTTCCAGTTCGTTATAAAACGACCAATGTTTTTTTCTTGTATAAACTTTAATGGAAATTGTCCAACAAAGCAAATTCGTCGAATGGCAAAAACGTCCAAAAAATAAATTGGCTAAAAAAATTGTTCTGACTTGGATTTGAACTCGTGTAATACGATTCCATAGTCCGAGCTTTTACCAATGCCCGACATCGATGCCTACCCCAGCATTTTATTATATTTACTTGGTGAGCACCAACCCAAGTTTGGCACAAGCCCATTTTTACGTGCTCTTACCAGAGCTTTTTACATTCAGTGTTACCCTTCACCTATATAAGCTGCTCTTCCGAGTTAACGAGCCCCATCTGCCCGAGGCAGCTAAAGGTGAATATAATGGTCTTGACTGGGATTTGAACTCGCTCAATACGATTTCATAGCCCGAGCTTTTACCAATGCTCCACCGTCGCTGCCCTCCTACCCCAACATTTTATAAGGGTTTTATGTCAGTATGTTTTTTTTTTTTATTTTTTATTGAAGGAGTCATTGGAAGAGTGTTGCCTATTTTATGAGCGGATGACCAAGGCCTACTACAATGTGTATCTGAATCGGAAATACGAGAGCAAGGATTGGTATATTGGAATCAGTAAAAGAGGCCGAGTGAAGAATGGCAAGAAGACAAGACTAAGGAAGAAACATTCGCACTTTTTACCACGGAAGGCGATTTGAATCGTGGGGTCGGTAAGGGATTGGTTCAGGGGTGGGCAACTTCTCCAGTCGGTGGGCCAGATTTAGGAAAATGAAGTTATTGGTGGGCCGGATTATTACA
>JAUZSX010353287.1:0-10044 GCA_034780655.1 Idiosepius hallami
TATGTTATTTTGAGAGTGCCCGGCTGCTGAAGGAATCAGCAGGGGCTATGCGTGATGCTATAAGTAAATAACTAGTATATATATATATATATATATATATAATGACACACACACATACATCACACTAACACACATGTAATATTCCTTTTATGAAAATATTTGCATTTATATTTAAATTTTTTCATATTCATTTTTTACACACACTTTATAATTATGTTATGTACAGCTTTGGAAAATTTGTAACTAAATTCCAAAATTTTGAAAAATATTAAACAAAAAAATTAAGATTAAAATAAAACATTTTTAGTGTTTTTTTTGTAGATATTAATAAATGAGCCTCAATTTTACAAAAAGTTTTTTTCCTCTATCTTAGCTTTAAGTTCTGCTGAACCAATTGTTGTTGCACTGATGAAATTTCCATGGACCCCTTTCTTGTGAATTAACTTTATTATTCGGACTTTTGTCCTCATCTTGGGTTTTTGATGTTTCTACACTACGTTTCGGCCTAGTCTCCCTCAGGCTGTCTTCAGGTGTTTTTTTATGTTTCTACACTACGTTTCGGCCTAGTCTCCTTCAGGCCGTCTTCAGGTGTTTCTTAACCGTAACCCCAGTTAGGGATGCTTTGTCTCGTCACCGAATCCTCAGTAATCACTGCCTTCCACATTTTTGTGACCAAGTAAATCCCTCTGGCCGACTTGGGTAGGAATTGAAACCGCTATCTTCTGTAAATGCTCCTCTCGAACCGAAGAGACTCCAAACGCCTCTATCCGTTGCACCACAGTCCCGAAGGGCGATTATGGTTGGATCTGTTAGTCTTATAAATCCAATTATTTATTTTTTCTAATCAGCTCCGCACTGAATATTTCAATTATAGTTTTTTTATTTTTGAGATGAGGCTTCGTAATTTATGAATTAACTTAATTATTCAGACTTTTGAAGATGGCCTGAGGAGGACTAGGCCGAAATGTTGTGTAGAAATATCAAAAAACTAAAATGAGGACAAAAGTCCTAATAATAAAGTTAATTCATAAATCTATAATTTATGAATTAACTTTAATGATTATTAATGATTTATATTTAATGATTATTATTAAATTAATGATGAGGCTTCATAATTTAAAATTACAAAGCCTCATCTCAAAAATAATCTATAACCCTTCTAAACTATTGGTCATAAAACTATTTTTACTAATATAAATTTTGTGATTTTACTTCAAGAAAAAGGGGAAAAAATAAATCCAACAAAAAAAAAACTTATGATAAAAAATAAAAAATTAAGTTCAGTTTTATTAAAGATAATTTTTATAAATGAATAAAATAATTACTATTTGAATATTTCTTCTTGCAGACTTTTGTCCTCATCTTCATAGTTGTCCTTCCTTTGAACCCTGACTTATCAAAATTACCAAGTAGTCGTTATATTAGAGAAACAATTAAAGCCAAAATATTGGTGTATCTTCTTTTGCCTTATGTTGGCAGGGCCGATATATCGGCCTCTTGAGGTTCAAAAGATTAATTTCACCTAAAATATTGGCTAGAGCGTGATAAAAGCAACAACTATGAAGATAAGGACAAAAGTCCACACTTTACTCAGATTCACTTGTAAAAGAAAAAATAATCAGTTTTAAAGAAGAAAAAAAAAGAAATTTCAGAAAATCAAAACCATTTTTTTTTTAAAGGATTAAATTTGTTTTAATAAATATTTCATTTCGTTTAATCTTTTAGAAGGGGAATAACTCTTGCGTGCCTATGGAATTTGCCCACCAATACACATGCACGCCGTCCGGAAAAAAATGGCGTTGCCATTGCATCCAAAAAGAATTTAACTTCAGAATGTAGCTTAGGGTCCCCTAAACACAGTACTGAATGTTAACAAAACTAAACTTACTTGGACCTTTGTTAACATACAGAACCATATTTAGGGGGAACTAAAGTTACATGATGAACCCACTAAAGTTAAATTCTCTTTATGTGCAAGGGACTAACATGAATCTACACGTTTTTAAACCTTTTTTTTATTGAATTTATTTACAGTTAAAAAAAAGTTTTAATAGCAAAAACAAGGAACTAGTTGTTTTTTTTTCAGAATAATTTTATGGAATTCCCAATTTACAATTTCTATTTTTTTAATTATTCATATCAACTTTATTATTCAGGACGTTTGCAATATTCTTAAATCAAAACAAAAACCCTAACACAGTTCTGAAAAATGTTGAAAAGGTTTTTTCCAATAAGTTTAATTTTTTTTTAATTCCATTTTTTACAAGTTTGGGACGACTTTCTTCAATTGCAAGTCGTCATCTAAAGTGAGTCTGTAAATTTGACCAAGAAAATCATTTGGGAAAAATTTTGTTTTTCTTCAACAAAAATGTAACAATATTTGCAGAGGCCTTGAATGTCAGAGACCTGCAAAGATTGGTCGGCCGGAGTCTAGAAATAAAACATAAAAGAAATAAATTTCTTTTTTTAACCAAAAAATCGAAAAAAAAAAAGGTTGGTTGGTCCTTCTTGGTTAATTGTTGTCATTCTTTTTTAATTTAATTACAAAAGAAAGAATGGCCAAATCAGGTCAAAGGGAGATAATTCCGTTTTGATAATTTTAATGTAACCAGAATAAAAAAGAAAATGGTTATTATTTTGTCTTTTTACCTGGGAAAATTGTTAAAAATAAATAAATAAATAAAAGCCACCAGTTTTTCTTTCTTTTTTAATAAGACTTCCTTTCTTCTGCAGTTTTTACAGTTTGGGTTTCATTTTACACCAAGTCATTGTAAAATAATGTTGTGTAAAACATTTTACATTGAATTAATGTAAAACAATTTGGAATAAAATAACAGCACAAATCATTGATTTTTACACAATAGTGTAAAAACAAAAAAGATCTTTCCAATCAATGGCAATTTGCTAACAACAATTTTCAGTCCGACTCTGATTCTTCATTGTCCGTAGAATAGTCAGAATCACCGCTTGCTTCTTCTTCCTTCTTATCATCATCATCGTCATCATCAGAAATTTCCCATTGTGGATGGTCCTCGATAATTTTCGCTTGTTTTACATCAAGCTATAAGAAAAAAAAAAAAAGAAATTGTAAAAGACTTAAGGCAAACAAAAAGTAAATATGAAAAAAGCAGTTTTTATTGTCATTATTTTGAGGAATTAAAACAGAATTCTTTGAAATAAATCACTAGTCAAACAAACCTTTACTATGTTATTAGGAATGAAAGGAAATATTGATAAGTAGGGCTTTGATAAAATGCTTTTATTACAGATTACTTTTGCTACAGACTTGAATATTTTGTGATTTTACCATTCCTTTTTTTTTTATTCTTTACTTATTAGTTGAGCTGTGACAACTTTCTTAGCTTTAATAACAAGGGATGTGACAAGCCTATTCTTTAATAAAAGAATATTTTCACAGCCATATTGATAAGATGAGGAAATCAAATACAAAGTAAGAAAGCGTTTTTGTAATCCTCGAAATAAATTTGGATCAAAGATTGGAAAGAAGATTGATTGAAAAAAAAGAAATAACAAGAATTAGAAGAGAAATTTTTTTAACAACAACAACAACATAATAATAATAATAATAATAATAAAAATAACAAGTTGTCTTCTTGTTCCTAGAAGTTGGCGGCCATATTTACTTTAATCTAATAAAGAGGAAGACAATAAAAAGAAAAAAAAGGAGCCCCCCCCTCTTCTGCCCTCACTGACCTTTAAAGCATGAACTTGGTCTGAATCCAGATAAGAATCGGATCGAAGGTAAACTGAATAATGATAAATGCCGGGTTTTCTTGGAGCTGAGAATTTCAATTCAACCTTTAAAAAAAATATTTTTGTATGAATAAAAAACGATTCAAATTAATTTTATTAATCAAAATTGCATATCAAAAATAATTTTGTTTTTTTATTATTATAATCAATTAAAAAATACTTAAACAAAAAAAATAATCAATCAAGAATTATATTTTTTGAGACAATATAATTTACCGTATCTTCATATTTCAAACTAGAAATGTACATCGGTGCCGATATAAGCATCCGGTTTTTCCTGTCTGCAATATATAACCACCAACATTCTTGCTTTTCCTGAAATTGAAGAAATTAAATAAAATGAAAAAAAGAAATTGAATTAAAATCTTTGAAGAATCAATGAGAAAATCCAATAATTAAAATTTATATTAATCTATGGAAAACAAATCTTTGTTAGAATTATTATATCTTCATTAGAATAAATCATTAAGAAACCAATTTTTAACAACTAATCCTTTATCTGATAATTTTCTATTTGTACCGTACTGAAAAGTTATTTTAAGTCACTCACTTGGTAGTATTGGGATAGATTTACTGACTGACTTAAAATAAATTCTATGGTACAAATAGAAAATTATCTAATTCTATTTAAAACAATCAACCTATACTAAAAAATCAATATCCACTTCATAAAAAAAAAAAAAGCTTATATCAAATAACTTCTCCATAAAGATCCCAAGAACAACAATTCATACAAAACAATTCCTAAACAACATTTTTGGTATTAAATGACCAGAAAAGTTGATAGGCCAACTTTTTAGAAATTTCCAACAGCAAATCCATTATTCATTTGAGTAATATTTCTTATCAAAAAAACAAGGTTAGAGATTTCTTAAAGGAGAAAATATTTCACAAATAAAATTCTGTAAAATTATAAAGTTTGAATAAAGTTTTAGAGACAAAAGAGATGTCATAAAAGTCAACCTAACAGAGTGATATTTGAACAAGGAAGACTAAAAACTGAAACTTGTGTTTCAATGTTAAAACAATCATCCACTTTTCCATGAAATAAAAACTAATTTTTTCCTTCTAATTTTGCCTGTGAATTATTTCCAACAAATAATTATGCGTCCACACACGCATGCATATTTTTACAATGCTTTAACCAATATTTCAGAAAAAAAAAAAATTTAAAGAAAGCACAAGACAGGATTTGAAGATTTAGAAAATTTATGACAAATCATTTTTATAAAAAACAAAACAAAAAAAGTTTCTTTTTAATCCCATACAGGGTGTTCAAAAAGTTGCTGTGCATTAGAAAATAATGACTTCAGAGGAAAATAATGCCAATAGAGGAAATTTCCTTTAAGAAGTTATGATACAATAAATAAATAAATAAAACCTTTTTATTGGTTTGATTTGATTTCACAGAATATCAACCTTTTATTCTTTTTTAAGCCGTTTAATGCCAAGAACAATCATTTTTTTTAAAAATGTGCTTTTTTCCCCCCGCACATAGTTTTTTGATAACACAATATAGACTATTTAACGCATAGCAGAAGAATTGTTGGGAATCATACCTTTCCTAAGAGTATTAGTCCATTTCTAAACACAATTTGGAATGACTAGGATTCAAACTTGTGTATTATGATTCCAAAGTCCAACTGCCATCCACTTGGCAGCCAAGTGGACGTTTCTTTTCATTAGTAAGACTTTATTGTCTAAATGTAATAAGATTTACTGATTATTAGTTTATTTCAATTTCTATAGAACCATAGTGCATAGTAACTTTTTGGACACCCTTCTCTTCCTCTTCCCTTATTTCCTTCTCTCTTTTTCTTACCAAAGGAAAATATGGACAATGGACAATATGGCTTTCTTTGGCTTTCGTTTCTAAAATGGTTTCTTTTTTCATTTCTGCTTGGAATTTTGACCAATCATCATCATCATCTTTTTGGTTGGAATTTGGAGCAGCAGAATTCATTTCTTTTGTCTCATCTTGTGAATCTGAGATATCACTGCCTTCATGATCAGAACCATTTTCAGCATCACCTTTACCATTCTCAGCAGAACCTCCCTTCTAAAAAAAAAAATAAAGATTTTCCTTGTTATAATGATAGAAATTAAACTAAACAGAAGCCCTGGCTGTGATTATTTACTGCATCAACAATATTCACTGTCACAAATGATGGTTTTATTAAAGAAGATTGTGTTATTAAATTCTCACGAATATGCTGCATGAAAAACAGTATGACATTCTGGGGAGTCATGACATTTCTTTGCTTATATTTTTTCTTACACGCTAAGTGACGGCAACAATAACTTTAGAATATTTTTGTTTGTGTGTAAATAAAACAGAACTAAAGTCCATTGTTTCATGGCATGTGTACTATTACAATCATTCAATGGTGAAACTAATCTATTTCAATATTTTTTTCTAAATAAATCAAGAAAGCAAGTTTTACTATCTAAGCCGAAAATACTGGTCAACAAAGTAAATGTAAATGACTTCAACATAATAGAATTCTCGAGACAGAAGAAAAAACTTCTGCTTCTCTCTAAACACTCTTAATCAGGATTCTCCAAACTATAACCCATTGGCCATTTCCGGCCAACTAAACAAATCCCTGTGTGATCAAAAATGAAATTTGGAAATAAAAATGACAATCATTTGCCACAATAATTTCGTTGCACAAAACTAAAAGGAAGGAATCTATTTTTAGTTAAACCTGATTTTTTCCAATATGTTTTGATTTATATTCTAATATTTGAGGAAATCAAAATACTGGCACTGATTTGTTTGTTTTTCATTTTTTTGATCTTTTCAGCCCACATAAATGTGAGAAATATATAATGTGGCCTGAACATTGAAAAGGTAACTGTTTATTTAAAGGGTCACAAGAAAAGGTGTTAAAATCCCTAAATAAGATAATCAATTAATAAAAAAAGATTTAGTTTTATTATTAGAATCCAAAATTGTTATCATTAATATTATTTGATTATAATTAAATCAGTAAAACTATTTTTCAGACGATTGTGCTCATCCTTATCATTCTTAGACTCACAACTTTTTCATGCCACAACAGATAAAGGCTTTAAGTATCTTTAAGTATTCAAAGTGAGCATCATCCGAAGGCAAAGGTTTTAATCCCACTCAAAAGGCAGTAATCACCAAGTTACCAACGATTCAACATTCTAACCGGTCATGGTTAGCAGAACAAGACAAAGCTTAAATAATGTTTAGGTCACATTATGAAAGATTCAAATTTTGGAGATCCCTGCTGTAAAGAAAGTTAATTGACTTAAAACTTACTTCAGCAGTTGCAGCACCAATTGTACAGACTTTCTTTTCATCTTTATTATCATTTGTCGATGCAGCAGCAGCTGCTGCAGCAGAAGCAGCAGCAGCAGCAGCCCCTCGGGCTTGAGCCGAGGCTTTAAGTTTTTTCTTAGTTTTCGCTCCTTTTTTATTATTTTTCTTCCTCTTCTTATCTTTTTCCCAAACGCACTTGGCTTTCCTCTGCGGAGAATCTGTCGTCTGGTTCACCTGAGACTGAACAGAAAAGAGTTAAAAAGCACAAAATTAGAATCTTCTAAAATAAAAAATAAAAAAACATTTCATGGATTCAATTAACAAACTCTTACTAAAGTAGGCACGGTCATTAGACCAAGAAAAGACTGGTTGACACTTTTTGTTTAAGTTAATTAAAATATTATAAAATTCATAATTTTTGGAAAACTTTTTGGTTTTTTCCAGAAAGATAAAACCCTGAATTTTATTATATTAAAAACAGAAAAATATAATACCTTTCTATTATTTTTTATATGATTTTGGATATTAATTTTTTTCTAAAAAATCACACTTTATTAAATCTTATTATAATTAAATCTTATTATAAAAATCTAAAAAGAATTTCGTTTTTTTGTTTTTTCGCATTATTTTTGTTTAAAAAAAATGATTTTAAAATAAGTACCTTTATTTTCTCTGTGTGTTTTTTCCCCGGTTAAATAATGGTAAAAATGACAATCGTAGAAGAACCGTAACCGATCCAAAATATTCTTCTTGTTATTATTATTTTGAACTTGGTAATTCCGGGTGTATGAAGAAGAAGAAGAAGCTGTGGCTCCTTCTTGGAGTTCTTCTGGTTTTGGTGGAAAAAAATCCGACAGGAATATTATTTTTGCCTCGGTTGCAGCAGCACCACGGCATCATGGCTGGCTGGGCACAAGGCTTGGCTCTTCTGCTATTGAATAAAAGAAAAAGGGGGAAAAAAAGCGATGATGATGGCGTAGAAAAGTAAATTGAAATGGTTTTTTGTTTGGCAATAAATGAAAAAGAAAGAAGAAGGAAAGGGAGAAAAGAAACAAGGATAAAGAGAGAGGGGGAGAACGGGGGGTGAGCATGAGAGGAGAAGTGGGAGGAGAAGAATATAAGAACACGAACGAGGGGGTGGTAAGAAAAAGGTGAAGAAGGAGACGGGGGGTGAAACCAGGGTACGAGGATGAGGAGAAGGAGAGGAAGACCAAAGGAATAAAGAGGAAGAAGGAGAAGGAATAAAATGAGAAGAGGGAAAGAAAAAGAAGAGGAAAAAATGGAAGAATGGGAAAAGGAAGAAGAAGAATGAAAAATAAGGAGAAAAGGAAGAAGAAGGAAATAAAGAAGGAGAGAAATAAGAATGAAAAAATAGAAAAAAGAAAAGAAAGAAAAAAAGAAGTAGGAAACGAGGTAAAGAAGGAGAATTAGAGAAGAAGAAGAAGAAGAAGAACGAAAAAGAAAAAAGAGAAAATAAAGAAAAAAAGAGAAGAAAAAAGAATTATAAAAGAAGAGAAAATGAAGAAGGAGAAAATGAAGAAGAAAAAAAAAGAGCAGAAAAAGAAAAAAACGAAAGAAAAAAGAGAACAAGAACAATATTGTAAGAAAGAAAAATAAAAGAAATGAAAGTAAAGTCAGAAAAAAGAATTAAGACCAGAAAAAGAAAGGAAGAAAAGAACGAGAAGAAGAAAAAAGAAAAAGAAGAAAAGAAGGAGAAAACAACAAGAAGAAACAGAAAAGAAAGAAAGAGAAATAAAGGGAAAATAAAAAGAAAAGAAAAAGAAAAAGAGAGTATTAAGACCAGAAAAAGAAAAGAAGGAGAATAAAAAGAAAAAAACGAGAAGTAAAGAAGGAAAAAAGAAAAAGAAAAGAGAATTAAGACCATAACAAGAAAGGAAAGAGAAAAGAAGAAGAAGAAAATCAAAAGAAGAAAAGAAGAAGAAAAGAAGAAAAGAAATGGAAAAAGAAAGAAAGAGAAAAGAAAGAAAAGAAAATAAAGAGAAAAGAAAAAGAAGAAAAGAGAATTAACACCAGAACAAGAAAAGAAGAAGAAGAAAAGACGAAGAAGAGAAAAAGAAGAAAACAGAATTAACATCAGAACAAGAAAAGAAGAAGAAGAAATAGAAAAGAAAGAAAAAGAAATGAAAGAGAAAATAAAGAGATTTAAGACAAGAACAAGAAAAGAAGAAGAAGAAGAAGAGACATAGAAGAGAAAGGGCTAAAAAGATAAGAAAGCATAAATAATAATAATAATAATAGCATATGAAATAAAAAAGGGAGAAAAAAAAGAAGTTCAAGTGCCAACCGAAAGTGGTTGATGGATGAGGCAGCTAAACAGAACGTTTTTCGTCAAAAAGTCCCCAACCATCTCTTCATTCTACCGCCACAATTTTCTACTAAATCTCTCTCTCTTTCTTTCCGTTTCATTCTCTCTCATTGTGTGTAAACCTCAAATCTCTCTCCTCGCCAATAATACAACTCTGCTTTCCAACAATTCCCCTTCTCCTTTTCCTAAAGGTCTCTCTACCTTCCACGCTAGCTTTTAGCGATTCTTCTTCCACACATTTCTTCTCTAAAATGTTGTCTATTGGCGCCCGTCAGCCTGCGTTCTCTTATCTCTGTTAATATTCATTCCTTGGTCTTTATAGACTTGACTGCTTCTTCTTCTCCGTTATCTCTTTCACTCGTTTATTCTTTCTTTCTTTTCTTTTTCAGTTCTAAGAGTTAAGGCAGTGGTTCACATCGCGGCCGCGCGGCGGCACATTATTGAGGTCTTTAAATTTTCTCGCCATACCTTTCACAAAAAGGAATATTTTCTACTCATCATAAACCATTTTTGCAATAAAATGATAATTTAATCATGTTTTTATTTGTCCTACTAAAACCTTAACCTGTAATATCAGTGGTTTTGGTGGTAATTAATTGATTGAGTAGATACCAATATTAGCTTTTAAAAGTTATTCTTTATTTTCTTAATT
>JAUZSX010353298.1:0-10043 GCA_034780655.1 Idiosepius hallami
AAAGACATATATATATATATATATATATATATTAATCTAAGTGGTAAGTTTGTTTAAATTTATAGTTAGAGTGCTCAATATTAGTGATAGACTGTGTATATTAGTTAAGTGCAGACACGGAGTCAACAAAAGTCGGCAAATATATATTATATTTACTTAGGCTTTTGTGTTTAGTGTTGCTTTTCACCTAGATGGGTTACTTTCCTGAGATAACGAGCCCCATCTACATGAGGTAACTTAAAGTAAAGAAAATGATTTTGACTAAGATTTGAACGCATCTATTATGATTGCAAAACCGAAGCTTTTGCCGATGATCTACCTTCACTCACACACAGACATACACAGACATATGTATATTATCTGAGCAGCGAAGGTGGAGCATTGGTAAAAGCTCGGCCTCTAAAATCTTATTACGCGGGTTCAAATTCCAGACAAAACAATTACATTCACCTTTAGCTGCCTCTGGCAGATGGAACTCGTTAATTCGGGATAGCAACTCATCAAGGTGAAGGGTAACACTAAATGTAAAAAGCCCTGGTAAGAGCACGTAAAAATGGCTTTGTGCTAAACTTGGTTTGGTGCTCACCAAGTAAATATGATATACCATTCAACAGTGAATGTTTAAATGACATACATTGTTTTAGTTGTAATATATTTCTGGTATAAATTATCACGTAAAAAGCCCTGGTAAGAGCAAGTAAAAATAGCCTTGGGCCAAACTTGGTTTGGTGCTCACCAAGTAAATATAATATATATATTATCTGAGCCAGATGATTCGCACTTTAATGACACTGGAAATAGTTTACGATTACTATTCGTAGTTGTATCAACAATTAGATCTGCAATTACTTAAATTTTAACCGATGTTGAAACTAAAACATAAAAATTCCGTCAGAAACTAAACTCAATTTAAAGAACCCAGTGACCACTACATCTCCACCACTGCCTCCATCATACAATGGCACAACACAAACTGGCTTTGACCTTTAACGATCAACATTTGTTGTTAGAACACAGATAGAGAATTAAAACCAACTTTTCCTGTGTTCAGGAAGCCAGGCGGAAGCTTGACCTTTCGCCGAAAGAGCGCTAAAAACGGAAAAAAACATCCACTTGCTTGTCTGGCTAGAAGGTAGGCAAGTGGCGGTGGAAGGAGTAGGAGCCGTGGTTGGTGGTCTGAGTGTTCCACAGGGATTTTAATAATAGATGCCGGTACAGCCAATCAGTGGTTAAGATGTTGCCGCCAATAGCCGCTTAGATAAAGACAGCAAGATGAGAAAATATAAATTCAGGAATGGATAAATAGAAAGAAGAAGGAAAGGAAAGAGATATAATTAAAACAAGAAAGAAAGAAAGAAAGAAAGAAAGAAAGAAAGACAGGAAGAGGAAAAAGAAAATTGGAAAAGAAAAGAAATAAGAAATTATATTTATATATTAATTCTTAGAGAAATGTTTGCTTCTATATAAAGTTAAATTGTTTAATATCAATGATGAATATATATATCTAATAAATGGGCAGCGACGGTGGAGCATTTGTAAAAGCTCGGGCTCTGGATTTGTGGGACGCAAGTTCAAATCCCAGTCAAGACCATTGCATTCACCTATAGTTGCCTCGGCAGATACTTTCAAAAAATTCATATTCTTTTTAAAAAAAAGAATATTCTTTGAATGATCATATTGTTTTTAAAATAGAATATTCTTTTAACAAAATGGTATTCTTTTTAAATACGTATATTCTTTTAAAAAATCATATTCTTTTTAAGATAGAATATTCTTTTAACAAAATGCATATTCTTTTTTTTTAAATCTTTTTAAAAATGTATATTCTTTTTAAAAAGAATATTGTTTTAAAAAAAAACATATTCTTTTTAAATAAGAATATTCTATCAAAAATCATATTGTCTTTAAAATAGAATATTCTTTTAACAAAAAGTATATTATTTTTAAGAAAGAATATTCTTTTAACAAAAAGCATTTTCTTTTTAAATAAGAATATTCTTTTAAAAAATCATGTTCTTTTTAAAATAGAATATACTTTTAATAAAAATCATATTCTTTTAAAAAATGGAATATTCTTTTAACAAAAAGTTTATACTTTTTAAATAAGAATATTCTTTTAAAAACCATATTGTTTTTTAAAATAGAATATCCTTTTAACAAGATGCATATTCTTTTTTTAAATCTTTAAAAATGCATAATATTCTTTTAACAAAAAGCACATTCTTTTTAAAAAAGAATATTCTTTTTAAAAAATCATATTCTTTTAAATAAGAATATTCTTTTAAAAATCATGTTGTTTTTAAAATAGAATATTCTTTTAACAAAATGCATATTCTTTTTTTTAAAAAAATCTTTTAACAAAAATCATATTCTTTTTACAAAAGAATATTCTTTTAACAAAAATCATATTCTTTTTACAAAAGAATATTCTTTTAACAAAAATCATATACTTTTTTTAAAAAAAAGGTATATTTTTTAACGAAATGCATATTATTTTTGTAAAAAACGGTATTCTTTCACAAGAATCATTATTCTTTGTAAAATAGAATATTCTTTTAACGAAAAGATATATTCTTTAAAAAGGATAAAGAATATTCCTGCGAAAAAAAAAGCCTATACTTAATAAATATCAGGCGGTCTCATACCCAGCAACTAGTGGTTTTTGATGGAGTCAGGGTCAAACATTTATTATTATTATTATTATTATTATTATTATTATTATTATTATTATTATTATTATCATTAATATTATTGGATCTCACACCAATCACCAGGTACTTTCGCACCCAGTGGTTTTATGCTGGAGTCAAAGTGATAACAAGCCTTCTCTGACTTCCAGCAAGTTCCGCACCATTTCAGTCAAGGACTGTCTGGTGCAACATCTCCTCGGGTTTTCACCCTGATGCTTCCACTTCTCACACCTGTCATTAGCAAACGGTAACCAGTGGCTTTATGCTGAAGTCAAAGTGACAACAAGTCTCCTCGGATTTCCAGCAAGTTCCGCGCCATTTTAGTCAGGGACTGTCTGGTGCCACATCTCCTCGGGTTTTCACCCTGATGCTTCCACCTCTCACACCTGTCATTAGCAAACGGCAACCAGTAGCTTTATGCTGGAGTCAAAGTGACAACAAGTCTCCTCTGGCTCATTATTATTATTATTATTATTATAGGACCCCATATCAATCACCAGACGCATTCAAACACAGCCACCAGCGGTTTATGCTGGAATCAAAGTCTCCTCTGATTTTCAGCAAGTTCCAGGTCATTTCAGTTTTTTCACCCCGCCGCGTCCACTTCGCACACCTGCCATCAGCAAGCTGCCAGTGCTCGCTGGTGATTCCTGAAGACAGAGTGACAATAAGTCTCCTGTGGCACTCCAGTATATCTGAATACCTAGAAATCAGTGATTACAAGACTTCCTCTTTATTCAGTTTTTTTTTTGAAACAGTCTATTTATTCTTCCATCGTTACCATTGTCCTGCAGTTCTGTAACATGATCTGTAAGGGTTAGATAATTTATTATTATTATTATTGTTATTATTATTATTATAATTATTATTATTATTAATATTAAAATTATTATATTATTATTATTATTATTATTATTATTGTTATTAATATTATTATTATTATTATTATTATGGATCTCACACTAATCACCAGGTACAATCGCACCCAGCAACCAGTGGTTTTATGCTGGAGTCAGAGTGACAACAAGTCTCCTCTGGTTTCGGAAGGTTCCGCACCATTTCAACCAGAGACTGCACGGTGCAACACCTTCCCGGGTTTTCACCCCGTCGCGTTCATCTCGCGCACCTGCCAATGTCTGGCGGTGGTATATCTGGATATCTTGCAGTCAGTGACAACAAGCCCTCCTTGTTCAGCTTGGTGAATTATTGTTATTATTATTATCATTATTATTATCATTATTATTATTATTATTATCATTATTAATACTATTATTATTATCATTATTATCATTATTATTATCATTATCATTATTATTATCATTATTATCATTATCATTATCATCATCATTATTATTATTATTGTAAATATTATTGTTATTATTATTATCATTATTATTATTATTATCATTATTATTATCATTATTACTATTATTGTTAATATTATTGTTATTATTATCATTAGCATTATTATTATTATTATCATTATTATCATTATTATTATCATTATTATTATTATCGTTATTATCATCATTATTATTATCATTATTATTTTCATTATTATTATTTTCATTATCATTATTATTATTATCATTATTATTATCATTATTACTAATATTGTTAATATTATTATTATCATTATTATCATTATTATTATTATTATCATTAATATCATTATTATCATTGTTATTATCATTATCATTATTATTATCATTATTAATATTATTTTTAATATTATTATTATTATTATTTAGTAAATCAGCTAAAACATCGAAAATGAAAACAACGTGTAGACGACTGGATATGACACTTTGTTTTTAGTAGACTAAATTCATTCATTTTTTTTTGGAATAAACCAAAAAAAAAAGACCCAACAAACAATAATAATTCATTGATATATTGCTAGTCTCTACGGCATATCAATATTTCTAGGTCATTTAGGAATCAATATAAAAGCAAAACAGCCCAAAAAACTCATAAGGTTTTGTTTTGAAAAAAACAAAAAACACTTTAAAAAAATACAAAGCAAAAATCAATATGATTAAAAGAAAAATTACCCTTGGTGAAGGTATGAATCCCTACAGCTATGGGTTAAATAGTGCACATTGTATTATCAACAAAAAAAAAATACATGTAAACAAAATGAACGTTTATCAATTATGATTGTTCTCGGCATTAAATGACCTAAAAAGGTTGAAATGGAATAAATAGTACATCTTGTATTTTTCCAACCGTACGTGTGGACAAAAAAAAGAGCGTTGATAAAAAACAATGATTGTTCTTGGCATTAAATGACCTAAAAAGGTTGATATGGATTAAATAATGCATATTGTGTTATTCAAAAAACTATGTGTGGACAAAAAGAATGTTTATCAAAAATTAATTCTTCTCTGCATTAAATGACCTAAAAAGGTTGATATGGATTAAATAGTGCATATTGTGTTATTCAAAAAACTATGTTGGGACAAAAAAGAATGTTTATCAAAAAATGATTGTTCTCAGCATTAAATGACCTAAAATGGTTGATATGCCATAAAACAAACCAATACATCAATTTTTTTGCCAAAACAAAATGCAAAACCAAACATTCTCCTAAAAAAAAAAGCATTTTCATGAATTCTTTTAACTTTAAATCGTTATTTTCTATTTTTTCAGGTTCCTGGCAACTTTCATGTTTCGACCCACGCATCGGATAATCAGCCGTCTGTTATAGACATGGGACATTTGATCCATAAAATCCGTTTTGGGGTTGAACGAAACGATACGTCCGTAAGTCAGGGAAATATTTTATTTTTTTATTCACAAAATGGGGAGGTCCACTTGGAACAGTGGATAAAAAGTCAGATTTTGGAATCTTTTTGATTCTTTTTTACTAAATTCATTTCTATTCTTTTTTATACTAAATTCATTTTTAATGTATTTTTAAAATAAATTCATTTGTAATACTTATTTCTAAATAACTCTTTTCTATTGTTTTTTTCATACCAAATTCATTTTTAATGCTTTTTTTTTTTTAAATTCATTTCTGATGCTTTTTTATACTAAATTCATTTCTAATAAATTAATTTCTATTTTTTTATACTAAATTCATTTCTAATGTATTTCAAAAATAGATTCCTTTCTAATATTTATTTTTACCTAATTCATTTCTATTGCTTTTTTCTATACTAAATTTATTTCTAAAGCTTTTCTCTTTGTTAGTTGAGGTAGCCTAATATACACAAAGGCAGTAACATACATATGCCAATTTTAGTGGTCTTTTAAATAACTATTATAGTTACTTTTTTATGAAGAGTTCTACGTGTTAACAAGGTAACTTTTTTTTGTTTTAAATAAATATTGAGGTTTTTATTGACATTTTAAGTTTTCTTTTACTTTAATTTCAAATTTTGTATTTTTTTTATTGACAGGACATAAATGGCTCATTTAATCCTTTAGAAAATGTTAATAAGACACATTTAGATGGTAAGTTTTTATTTTGAAATGTTCAAGATTTCAGGGAGTTTGTACTTCTATACAGTCATTTTGTATTGGAGACACTGGTTCGTGTTAGACCACCAAAGATAAGCAACTTCGAGCTTGATCACTAGTTTCATAGGTAATCGTTTAAGAATACCAATTACCGTATGAGGACATCTGTATAAGTTAATTGTTATAGCTGAAAATTGTCTTTATTCTGCTCTCTATATTGCTTGGGTTAAATTTATTCTCTGTATAAATGGAATCTGCCGATCTTTGTGCTCATACCAAAAATGTTGGGTTAGTTGTTATATAGAAAAATTGTCTCCATTCTGCTCTTTAATTGGTCGGGTTAAATTTACCCTCTGTATTTAATGGAATCTGCCGATCTTTGTGCTCATATTATATAGCAGTAGCCAGTAGACCAAAAATTATGTAATGAGAAATTTTGCCTAAATTTCTCCAGATGTAAAAGAAACTTAATGACGCAACAATAAATAAAACATATATTTCACTAGTAAGCAAATGAGACAGTTACATACAGTGAACCTGACAGCGACACAATCTAGTTGTTAAACAAAGCAGTCACATAACTTTTTAACATCAATGGATGAACAGTTTTTGGCTTACGAACAAAACACATATATCTTCTGTAATATCCATTACAAGTCTTAGTGACCTCATCTCAATGGCTCTTTTCACCACCCCGTCCAGTTGACCACAGAACGAATTCATATCCATTACAAGTCTTAGTGACCTCATCTCAATGGCTCTTTTCACCACCCTGTCCAGTTCACCACAAAACGAATTCATTTCCACTCTTAACCATTTCTTCTCCTGTGTCAACGAGAGCTTCAACCAATACAACAAGACTGGCCATATGGTGCTGGCGTTCTGCCCTTCTATTCTTTTTTCCTTCCACCTCCGGTGTTCTCTGCTGGTGACTTTTTTCTCTGTCTTTTTCTTCTGACTTTACCATCAAATAACAATACACCAAAACCACAAATTATGCAACAGAAATTACTTTAGATTTGTTTTTATTGTGGGTTTCAAGAACTCTTAATGAAAAGAACAAAAATTACTTTTAAACACGAGAAGGAAAAATTTATCAAAACTCGCAGAAGCCATGAAAATTCCATGGAAGATTTTTTCTTCTTTTCATTAATTCTGTTTTAAGTAAAATTTTCATTTATTGAAATTTATTTCCCATTCGCAGCCAGTGCTACTTTTGATTATGTCCTGCGTGTCGTCCCCACAGTCTACGAAGATATCTATCAACGAATTGTTTATCCATTTCAATATACATATTCCTCTCGGGTAAGTCATTTCATTTACTTTTATCTTTTCACATTTTATTAGTATTTTTCGGACTATTGTCCTCATCTTTATTTTCATATTTATTTTTCTTCGTAATCCTTTAGATGAGGTATGATTAATAATTCTAGGAGTATTTTTTGGACAATTGTCCTCATCTTTATTTTCATATTTATGTTTTTCTTTTAAGAATTGATAAAAATTCTCTGTATCATTGTATTCAAATAGATTTTTCATATTATTAGTGTTGAAGAGGAAGTTTGTTCTTAGGTTAGTCAATACTTTACATTTTATAAGGATGTCTATCATTGTGAAAGGTGTTTGGCATGTACAGCATTTTGGTTGTAGTTCTTTTTTCTGAATAAAGGAATGTGTGAGGTGAGGGTGTCATTTATGATTTGTTTTTGATAATTTTTTTTTCCTATTTATTTATTTTTTTGGTATGTTCGTTTTTCAGGTCCTCCTTCACAGCCATGGTGGCATGTCGATGCCGACGATCTGGTTTCGCTACGATCTCAGTCCCATTACAGTTCGATACCATGAGAAACGAAAACCACTTTATTCATTCCTAACAACTGTTAGTAACTTTCTTTTTTTTTTATTAATTTTCAGAAAAATTTCAAATATTTTTGTTGAATGTAGGGCAGCCATTTTGGTTGGAAGACCAAGAAGTCCTAATTTTAGGATATTATAAAAAGTAAAAAAATTAAATATTAGTGGAATGAAAATAATGCTAATTCAATGAGTAGATCTACAGAAATTGAATAATAATAATCATAATTATAATATTAATAATATAAACACTAATAATAATTACACTAGTAATAATTCTATGAGTAGAGCTACAGAAATTGAATAATAATAATCCTAATCATAACATTAAGATAGATAAACACGTTCCCAGTTCGAGCAAACTACGCAAAATATTCAACAGAAATACAGTATAAGTACGTTACAGTTACAAAATAAATACTAAAAAATTTTTTTTTGAAATTTAAGAAAAAAATAATTCATTTTCAAACACAAAGGCTTTTTTAAAAACCTTTTAGTATAAACAAATATTTAGCAATTACTATATATTATTTATTATTAAAAAAACATCGTCTTCTAGGATAATAGGCTTTCCTAACTATCTTTTTTGCAAGATCCTGGCGCCGGGTAAAGCCGGGCAAAGCCGGGCAATACTTCTAGTCTATTTATCTACGCATGTCTGCAATTATAGAAACAGTTGTGTATATATAAAAAAAAGTCATTTTGATGTTTATAATCTACTCGAAGACTCCATTGTAACGCGTTGAGAAAAGCTTAAAAATAAAAATTTATTTAAAAAAAAAGAAGACAAAAAGAAAGAAAAGTCAGCCTAAAATCAATTTTTCTACATTCAAAATCAAGAGAATTCTTTCTATTCTTCTTTATTTGGATTCTTAGACGTTTTCAAAACTCCTCCACAAATTCAGTTGTTCTTCCATTTTGAATAATAATAATAATAATAATAATAATGATAATAATAATAATAATAATAATAATAATAATGATGATAATAATAATGATAATAATAAAAATAATAATGATGATGATAATAATAATGATAATGATAATAATAATAATGATGATGATAATAATAATGATAATAATAATAATAATAAGGGATTATAATGAGAATGATAATATCAAAGGGATAAGGGATAATGATTATAATAATAATAATAATAATAATAATAATATTGATAATATCAATAATAATAATAATATTGATAATATCAATAATAATAAAGAAGAAAAAGAATAAAATAAATAAATAAATAGTAATAAAAAAAACAAAATAAATTAAATTAATTTTACCAAAAAAAAGATTAGGGTGGTGATGATGATAAATACGATGATGATGATGTTGATGATGATAATGATGGTGATCATGGTGATGAAGATGATGGTGATGATGATGATGATAGTGTTGATGATGAGAGTGATGATGATGATGGTGATGATGGTGATGAAGATGATGTTGATGATGATGATGATGATGATGATAGTGATGGTTATGATGGTGATGATGGTGATGAAGATAATGGTGATGATGATAATAGTGTTGATGATGATAATGATAATGATGGTGATGATGGTTGTAGTGATGTTGGTTATGAAGATGATGGTGATGATGATGACTATAATGATGATGATGATGATCATGATGATGATCATGATGATGAATATGATGATGATGATGATAGTTTCCTATATTGATAATTCGATGCAGTAACGAATCTTTGTTTGTTAAAGAATTGTCAGAAAATCTAAGCAGATTATCCGCAACGGAACTTTAAAATCGAAATAAAATCAACCAAAATTTAAAAAAAAAAAAAAGAGAACCTCTTCTATTTGACAAAACGAAGAATCCAAATTGTTTCAAACATGGCGTCTTTAGAACGGTTTTTGATTTTTCAATTCTTTGTGTTTAAAACGTTTGAAAAATATTTTCTTATTTTCAAATTCTGTTTTCGAGTTAAGCAGACGAAAAAGTGGAAGGTGTGGCGGGAAAAACAAGATTACCCATTTTGGACATGAAATTTTCAGCTTTAATAT